>APFE031231765.1:96703-128836 GCA_000404065.3 Pinus taeda
TAAACTGTTAACTCCTTTCTTTTCTCTGCCTAGCCTTCCGAACTGACAGTCCTTCATCTCATCCCGGATTGATCTGCCTTGATTTACTCGCCCTTGTCTGGACTTTATTTGGTTTTGGAGGGACAGCCGTTATCTTCTCATGGAACTCTCGTTTTGCACCGCGCCTTCCTACTTTTGTCTTTTCCTGCATAGAGAAGATAACTTTTAGTGATTGGGTCATTCGTACTTATTCTCATTACATTCTCCTTATTTTATAACAAAGAAAGGTTACAACTATTGCTTGAAACGCCACTAAGTTATTCGTTAAAACATACCTTTCCAATGCTCTACAACAACATCGAAAGATAGAATAAACACCACGACATTAAGGAGTGTCACCAACAATATTGTATTGCTGGGATTGATATCGGATATGACGACGATGAGTTCGAGATAACTTAGGCCTAAAAGTCTAGTGTTGAAGATATATAATGATATCACCATACCATGGATAAGACGTAATGATCAGAAAGAGAGATTCATCAACAAGAGAATCTTCTGCCACAAGTTTTGTGTCAGTATGGGGAAAGTCACATATCAATTAAGCGAAAACCAAATATTTCTTTGATTTAGATTTTTCGAACTCCAAATAAAATTCTTGTAAAATCACTATCCATTTGGAATATTTTCCCCCTAGCAATTGCTTGGTAAGAATATACATCATAACGTTGCAATCCAAAATGACAATTGGTTTTCGTAAAAGTATATAGTGACAAAAACGTTGAACAACTTGAACAATTGCCGAAACTAGCTTCTCCACATCTGCGTATTTGATCTTAGTTTTAGTGAGATTCCTAATCAGATAATAAATCACATGTTTGTTGCTAGAGTCATCTTCTTGAACTAACACCATGCCAATGGTGTAATTCGGTGGATAAAAACATGCTCAAAATTGAAAATTTTCGAAATGGATTGAAAATGGAATGACTGTATAGATCTTGGTGATCTGAATCCAATGCAAGTTGTTTCACAAAAAACGAACATTTTATGCTCCCAGAAACATGTTTTGATCGCTTTGGAAACAATTAAAATTTCAAAAAGGCAGTTGCAGGATTTCCTAGTCTGCAGTCCATATTATTGACTAGACCCTGACTATGCTTGGTCGACCACTCTCTGCTTGACACTTGAAATAATTTTATTGGCTCTAGAATTTGTTAATTTTATTGGTTGGATGATGGGTTGAGGTGGACCAATCAGAGACTACAACGTGGCCCAACCAAAGGCTTCCACGTGGCATCCTAGTGGCCACTAAAATTTGTAAAAGGCTGAACAACATCCCAGGGAGTTGAACACATGACCTCCTTCAAACTAACCATGGCCCTCACCAACATATCGCACAATGGTTCTGAGCCTTGGCCAACCCAGCGCCATGGGACTACGGGGGAGGGGTCAAGGGCTAAGCCCTAGCTTAGCCCATGGGTCAACACCACACCATGTCAATGCAATGGAACCAGATGTGAGAAACAAGGACGCAATCAGATAGGGAACCAATCCTCTCAGCCCAAACAACTATCATATTTCCTCTACCTAAGAACCGAGTGCCAAAAGGGAAGCGGGCCAGCCTCGGGTCATATGACCCAACATGTGACCGTGCATAAATGGAGGTGAAGGGCTAGCAGGAGGGGGCCAGCTCCAGGTTCTATGAAAAATCCATGTGACTGAGGGCACACGTAGACAGGGGCTAGAAAAAGCCCCATAACTTCGACACTTTATGTGGTCATATGGCCTCCATGTGGCCGAGATTTTTGGGAATGGGGGCTTAAAGGCACCCTTATCCATCTTGTAATTTCACCCACTGAGTGGAATCATGCCAAGTTTAATGAGACTTTTCCACTTTCAGGGTGCACATGCCAGGTTTTAGCCAAATTGTAGGTTGGTTAGCTACAAAATTGGGGGAAAAGGGAGAAAGAAGATCATAACTTTCTCAGTTTTTGGCCTTTTTGTGAGCATAAAGAGGCTAGATAGGGGTTTTTGACAATTTTGAAGCCATTGGAGCACTATAACTTGATTTAAACACCATTTTTATGAGCATAATGCAAGAGTCCCAATCATTGGAAGATGGACCAAGAGATGTAGCCCAGGAGGGGTGAACTCCTTCATCATTTTATTGTGTTGTGTTTTCTATTATGGTGATGTTGTTTGCAATTTTTTGCAAAAACTGAACTTTTAATTCATGTTTATGTGTTTATGAATTTGACATAAGAGGCTTAAAACTCTGATTTTATCACTTGCAATTTAATATAAACCTCAAGTAGTTTCATATACAGATCATGGTGGCATCAAACACAACTAGTTATAGAAACTAATCCCGATGATAATCAGGTGGATGCAACAACAGTTGGGTAAAACCCTGGGAGAGTTCATCATAGTTATGGATGAATCTTCGCAAAAAGTTTTCTTTCCCTTGCAAATTCTGGAGTTGGCGAAGACTAGAAAAAGCAGGAAAATTTAGAATGCCTTCTTTCAAGACTATTGTTGGGCAATTTATTGTGCTTAAATTGCTGCATTAAATATCGACCAGGGAAACTCGTAAGCTTTTGATGATGCCAGCACTATATGTGCAGGAGTAGGCGACTAACTCTACGTTTAGTGAAACTATTTACGGTTCAATATAATATGCAGGGGAAGAGGCTCCTAACTAAGGAGATCCTGGTTGTCCTTCCCTACAGTATCATAGAGAAACCATCAAACTAGAAACTTGAAATGCAAACAAAAGAATGAACTTTAGTTGTTGTTTAGATTCAAAGAGAGAAAGACTAACTTAGTCTCTTGATTGTCCTCTCTTGTACTAATCCAGACTAGACTAAAATTCATCCATAAGCGTAAACTAAATAACTTGAAACATAAAAGCAAAAAGATGAATTCCAATTACAAATCAAATAGAGAGAGAGAGCCTAACTTAGACTCTTAGTCGTCCTCTCATATGTTGATAAGACTCTAATTGAAAATTCATTCATCAAACCAATCCTCAAACATCAAACATCTAAGCAATTAAATAAAATAAGATCTAATATGAAATAACAAGTTCCTTTGCTCCTTCTAGAGTGAGCTCAATTCTCCTAGGCACAAAGTGACAAGCCATCCCATATACTACATTAAGATAACTTCTATCTAAAACTACATAAAGGAAAACTATTTCTAAAACTACATAATGAAAATATATGTCAAATGAAGCTTTATTCCATCATCAATTGGATACAATGCTCTAAGAGTCCTCCCTTTGGAATGGAGGAGGTACTCATATTTATACAAGAACTATGATAACAACCTCATAAATGCAAACCCACTATTCTCTCCTTTGACCCACATATTTCTCAACCAATGGTGACACCTAATCCTATCCTCCATGATCTCCTCCATGAGATCCATGATCTTCTCCATGAGGTTCATGATCTTCTCAAATTCGAATTTGAGCATAGAGTGCCACATAAGGATGCCTTGGAAGCTTCCTTTGTACCTACACATGTCAACAAAATCATTCTATTTGTTAGGTATAAGTATAAGCATATTATTTTCTAAGTTTTAGCCATAAATTCACTTAAAAATGTTAAGAATTAATACACTTTGGAAAATCATAGCTATGACCCAATAAGGAGGTAAATGTAATGATATGGAGGTGGAATGGAGGTGACATGAAAGTAAAATGTGAAGATATAAGTGAATAATGGAGTGAAAATAGGGACGATTTTGAGGCCCAACATGTGGTAGGCTGCAAGCCATACAACCACAGCAAAACACTTGTGTGGGTCTGCCTGGGGTTGTATTGTGCCCTAATATCCAGCATGGAAGTAGAGGGATCACTCTAAGGTAGGTCGTAGGGGTTGAAGGTTGTTTGAGGGTTGTTGAGGGATTGGTTGAGGGTTGTTGCAGTCTACTAAAATGCCCTAACTAGGAAAAGTCAAAGGAAGCGTAGGACAATAGACTTGGAGTCAAGGTTGTTGTATGTTGGGTCATTGTTTTGACCAGTTTGGATCAGAGTATTGCAGCCTGTGGAAGCCATGTACTGGAGTTGACTTGGGTGGCGAGAAGACTTCAATTAGGCACAGATTTCGTAGTGAAGGATTAGGCATCATTGATCTGGTGGAGGGAAGCGTGTTGATGGCCCAAAGTAGCCATAGACTAGCTATTTTGAAGTGACGAAGAAGAGCTGAAGGGGGGTGAAGTTTGGTGCCAAAGTGCAGTACCTTGATGGACTAAGGTGACTGCTAGTCTCGCATTTTGGAGCTCGAGAATTAGGCTTACCCAGAGAGTAGATTGGATCAGCGCGTGTACATGCTACAGAAGTGACTTGATGCATTGTTAGGTGGCAGCCCCCCTGGAGTCTCGACGTGTTGTCCTTTGAAGGACTAAGGGGCACCGAGTGAGCAGTATGAGAGTGAAGGACCCATAGGACAAGATACGATATAGAAGTTGCAGTGACATTTGTCATTGTATCTTGTATACCATAGATTGTTGTATTATTCAGATTTGGTTTAATATAACAAAGATTGGGTTGTACATTATTGTACAATTTGTTAAAAATTGTGTATATTTGTGCATATGTGATTTAATGCTTTATATTTTATGTTGTGCAAAGTAGTTCTTGTTGAGATTCTTGTTTTGGTAGCATCAGAGATTTTAAGATTATAACCTAGACCCAAGGTCATGTAAATTCAAGACCAATCACCCCTGTGCCATATTACAAGCATGAATGTGGGATCTCATGAAACACATCAATCAAAACCATCCAAGTCTTCCAGAGGCCAAACCACCTCAACCCATCAAACAATGATTCCACCTCATGGTTGGATATCACAAACCATCACTAGTTGGTCTCTACCCAAGTCTTCCAGGGCTCCAAAGCGTTTTTTCCAACCAACACTACCAAGACTAGTAACTCAACCCACAACTTTCTCCAGGATTCCAGATCATTTGTCCAACCAAGTCTTCTAGGACTAATAAATCAACCCACCAAGGGCTTCCAAAGCGTTTGTCTAACCAAGGCTTCCAGGACTAGTAACTCAACACAAGTTGTTAAAAGGCTTCCAAAGCATTTCTCTAACCAGGGCTTCCAGGAACTAGTAACTCAACCCAAGCTAAAGGAAACATGAGAACCAACCATAAAAACAAAGAAATGAACCCACAACACCATGGATATCCAGGAAATGGAAAGGCTAGGAAAATACACTATCAATTCAGGTAATCTTCCATGCCAATGACAGATCATGACCAATAAACCACATGCATATGCCATGCATGCCAAAACTAGTGAGGAAAACATACATGCAACTCGGTGCCTGCAAGAAAAACTCATTGTAGTTGCTAATCCCGGTGTCCTCTTGCACTTTCCTACTCTTCCTTTGCCTTCTTTCTTCAAAACTCCAAGTATGTCACACTCTTCAAGAGTGCTCAAAGAAACTCTAAGTGTCCAAAAGTATGAGAGAGAGAGCTCCAAAACTAAACTAACAAAAGTCTGTATATTGATCCTCAGAAGCATTTTTATTAATGAGGCCTCTATTTACTTAATTTTCCATTATTTTCCTTCATTTTCCTCCTCACATGCAACGTGTGACCTTTCACCTCCCTTTTCTCCTAATTCCAATATTTTCATAAATAAATGTGCCAAAATGCCACTTTGCCTTTCCAAAGCCTTTGTCATTGCTTTTTCCAATTTCCTTAGTCATTAATCAATAAAAAGTGATCCCCATCATTCAGCTTGGAATAAGTGTCCCGTGACCATGGTTATTATTTTGCATTTATTAATTTTTATTACATGGATTTTTCACCAGGTCTTTTACACTCTCTAATTTTGGCCTCTTCAAGGATAAGTTCATGAACTATGTCTTAATGTGAATCCCTAGGAAAGGAACATTTTGGTGATGGGAGAGATTAAACATCAAGGGGATATTATTTTCCACAAATCCTCTCCTTTTGGTAGGCATCCACTTCAATCTTATCCATAAATTTTTTTGCCCTAGTTATTTGCCCTAGGGTAAAACCCTAGTTTGTATTGTTTCAACTTAGAGGCTTGCTTTAGGGTTTCATGTAATGTTGTTTCATTGAAAATCACTATTGGAATCCCTTTCCTTGCATCTTAGAATTGGGACTCCAACATTCAAGTAACTAATCAAACCCTAGGCCATAGATTTTCCTCACTAAGTCTACCAAGAAAGAGAATTACCTCTTCTTGAGGCCTTAAGCCTAAATTGTGTCTTCCTTGTAAAGAACCTATTTAAGTCACCTTGTACCTTGACATTAGAATGTCTATTTTAGGTGACCTTCTCACATAACGAGACTCCGCCCATCAGTGAAATTCCATAAAGAGCAGGGAGTTTTGGCTATGGTAATATTTTCCTAGTAAGGGCACCCTCCCCAAGGCCTAGTAGATTTTGTTGCAACAAACCTCATTAAACTATGTTACATCTATTCTTCTCTAGAAAAAACAAAATTAATCCTTCTTGAATAACACTCCAATCAAATTTCCAAGGCCTCTCTAGCAACAAATGGGGCATCCAATGGAAATACATTAGATAAGATTTGGTCATGATAATTCCCAATATGGACATTACCAAGCATAGTAATGAAATAGTGATATGATATCCCTTTTATAACTAAGAGACTCAATAATCATTCAAATGAGAGGTGTATTTCAATTACTTTTCAATAACTTCCATAGACACCAAGTTCTCAATGCTACCACCAGCTACAATAAGTGAATAACGCTTGCCTCCAATCATGCATTTTGTTCTAAAATTGTCTTCCATTGCTCTTGCTCTCTCTCTTTAAGATTTTTCTATGGCTTCAATATCACTCTCTAGAGTATAAGACTCCCTACTCTCTTGCTACAATTCATCATTGTTATTTTATCACCTATCTAATTGAGCTCTAGCTCCTTGAAAAATATGATTTTTGCATTTCCTATCTTTTGCTGGAAATTAAATTCTTAGGACACTCATAAGCCCAATGACATTGTGTTCCACACTTGAAGCATGATCCTCCAAATATTCCACTTCTACCTCTACGCTTCCTTGATCTCTAAAGGATTCATAATTTCTTCTAGACTCTTAGTTTGTAGCACTTGTACCATTGCCTTCTTCTCCTTTGATTCCATTGTTTTGTCCTATTTTAGACATGTTCTTCCCTCTATCCCTTGTTCCTTTACCACATAAACTTTGTTGTTTTCTTGATAACTTCTACTCTAATGTGAGCTCATATGCCTTTACAATATACTAAATTCTCACCATACTTATCTTAAATAACAAAAAAAATGCCATTGATGTATTCTAGCAATAGCCCAATCTACTTTATCACTTTCTTTGGATCTAATGGAAAACCTATTTGATGTATTGTTCATTGTCATCTCCTTTTGCCTTATATTTTGTAACTTGTCATCTCCTTTTGTCTTATATTTTGTAACTTCTTAAACAAGTTTAAAGAGAAATCCACCTATTATGTCTCCCAACCACACTCTTCAATAGACTATTACCTATACGAACATGAATTCCATTTTTTTCCTTAAATAGGTTGGTAATCATTCTGATATCGTTAATGGTTACACCCACCAGTGCACCTCCATTAACCAAATTTCCAATAATTACTTTATAACATAGTCAAGTCACCCTACCAGGTCTCATTCCTATCAATTAGGTACCCCAGGTACCTTAATTAACCCTTGTTTATGCATATTATATGATATCCAGCAATAAGTGTGACGATAACAACAATATAAGCATACAAAACATAATAATATATGGACGTGTAATCATAAAAGTAACTCAACATTAAACACATATAAAAACACAAGTAAAAGTGTCATTTTATAAATTTCCAACTTGCTACAAACCTTAGATGTTCCACCCAACCATTGACCTCACTGCTCCAAACCTCTTAGCAGTTAATCACCCTTGAGACAAACTTATGAGTCCACTAAGGCAAAGGCTACCCTAGAATTCAACTAAGGTGTCATAGACAATGTAGGGGTTGTCTAGCAAAGGTACCAAACTCCAATAGCACTCCAACCTATATCCTTTCATCCCCCATCAACCTACATAACCGAAGTTAGAGCACCCCCTTCTCTACCTTTGCAGACCCTCAAGCTATGCCACTACCCTTCCAGAGTTCCAACATAGGTTGGCCAAGAAATCATAAAGCCTTTTGGTTCCAGGAGTCTCCACATACCCTCTAGGCTTCACACTAGGAAAATATATCCTTACACTCCTCCCTCCAAGGCTTCATCCTTCCCTAGGGCAACCAAAGGAGAAGTGTGCAGAGCTAAATCCACTTAAGATCCACAAGGTAAACTCAATAGCAAAGGGTCACCACTTCCAAGAGAAAATATAGTAGTCAAAATTATGAGAATGATATAATGGAATGGAAAATTACACTAAATCCTCACTTTTTATATGCATGTGCCCAACATGATAAGTGGCACCTCAAGAAGCCCTCTTCGCAACAACATTTCTTCCCCCTCCTTGGAAAATTAGTATAAAACATAAAATAATGACTTAAGTTTATTTTAATATTTGGCTTGGCCCATTTGCTTGAGCCCCTTTTCTTTATTTGTTATCCCTCTTTCCCACTCGTGGAGTTCTAGCCCTCCATCTCTCTTGTTTGACTTGTTCTACAATGATCATGTATTTTATTAACATGGGTGTGTTTTATTAACGTGTGATTACATATTACATTGTTAGGATCACTCGCCTTTCAACACATAGTCTCTCTGACCTAAAACTACTTAAGCACTTTAGCCTCAAAAGATATGTATATAGATATGCAGACTTCAAAACACTTTACACAAGCATGCAAGCCCAACACATCTTAGCTCACTAGCCTAATAACAATATTTCAAATACATACAGGGGTCAAACTAGAGATGTAACATTCCCCTTTCCCTTATTTATGGATTGTCCTTGGTGCACCATAATACACATGCATAATCTTTACATCAAGGTACATTTATTTGCTCTTAGAGCATTTCCAACCATTCAATCTTTCATTCCCCTTTTCTTGTAGAACACAAGGAAGTGTACCCCTTCTCTGCTCTATAGTCCCTCAAACTATACCACTTCCCTTTTAGGGCCCCAATACGAGCCGAACAAGAAATCGCATAGTTATAGCTCTAGGAAATCCAGCACAGTGAAGTATATTTTGCTCCCTCAATGTTAAAATTGACAATTAGGACCAAACTCCATGTGGGTCATCTTATTTATGGCAGTTAATATTTTTCTTGGATCCCTCTCATTGAGAGGTGTAGGATTGATCTAAAGATCATCTGATTCCGATAAGTATTCATGGAGTTATGAATTTATTTGTGTTATAAAACAATTCGTCAAGGTCGGCCAACAACCAAATAAACCCCACATGTGCTCAACATTTTAGTATAAAAGGAAATGACTTGAGAGTCATTTCTCACACACACTTCTATCTTGATTTCTCTCTCCACTTGTCTTGGATTTTAGTGGAAGAGAAATCTAGGAGTGGAAGCCCTAGACATTGGAGGAAAAGAGGTTTCCCTAGACACAGATGGAAGGCAACCCTAGACGCAGACTAAAGGGTGCCCTAACGCAGACCTAAAGGCTGCCCTAAACGCTGGTGTAATCCAGCCCTAAATGTTGATCTAATTCAGCCCTAACACAGTCAAGTTTATGGGCCACAGTGAGGGTTTGTTGTAGGTGACAACGTGGTAAGGGTTGTTCCAAGTGCATAACGCTAGGTAGATTACGCCAAGGAACAGTTGTGTGGATAGCAGAGTGATAGCCACAACATAAGGGGTCAAAGGAACAGCGTGGAGGCTTCCCTAGACAATGTAAAGGGGCTAAAGGGACAGCGTGACCTTAGCCACAATATGAAGGAGTTGAAGGGACAATGTGGCCTTAACCACAGTCAAACAAGGCCTAAAGAAATAGCGTAGGTATGGAGGGTTATCCCCTTGGATAAATGCAGTCTTTAGAAGGTTGCCTCACTGATTGTATGGAAGATAAGGGTTGTAGGGTGTTGCCCTATCTAGTGATGCAGTGTACACTATAGTAATGCAACGTGGTGAAACAACACATGGCAGCAAGGTTATATGGTGTTTCAAACTAGTGCAGCAATGTAAATATACAACTGGGCTACATGGTGTTGGCAAGATGCATGGATAGCGGGCTACATTGTGCTGCAAAGTCACATAGGACAACAGCAATGTATAGCAACTATGTTGGGACAACAAAGGACATAGTGTTGCTAACATGCATGGGACAACTAGGTGACATAGTGCTGCTAACATGCATGGGACAGCATGGACATAGTGTTGCTAACATGAAAGGGACAACAAGGTGACATAGTGCTGCTAACATGCATGGGACAACAAGGTGACATAGTATGCTAAGACATATGGGACAACTAAAAGGTATGGCAAGGCAAAGTGAGGCAGCAGTTGTGACATGGAAGAAGGCACATGGTACAGCAGCAAGCATGGACAGCATGGATAGCAGTGGCAAGCATGGTGTTGCAAGCACATGAGACATGCAACATGACAACATGGTTCAACCATGGCACATGGGACAACAGTGCAGCAGTCATAAGGTCCAACATTGTGATGATGGGTGCAGCATGGTGCAGCACAGTGAGGTGCAGCATGATGACAATATGCAACACAATGAGAGATGAAGGAGTCACCTTGGAGAATCAGTTGAAGCAGCATGTCTTCAATTGATCTCATGTATCATCTTCCTAGAGATGATCTCTGCTCTTATCTAGAAAAGTCATTGTTGACTTCTGTTGTAAATGTACAATCTCTCTCTCTTTCTCTCTCTCTCTCTCTCTGTTGAACTATTGAAGAACATAAAAGAAGAATTGATCAAGGGTTTCCCCACATTGGGGTTTGTCCCTGGCTAGTGCCACATCTTGTGTCCTCTTGTCTTGGCTTTTCTTCCACAATTTATTTTTATGTTCTATATGTAGTTTACTTTAATGCTGATGTGATTGCTAATTTGGAAAAAATATTGAGTTAACTATGAAAATTGAAATAAATTGCTTTAAGCATAGAACATACCTAAAAATAACACTCAACCTATAACAAGTCCCCTGGAATTTAGTCTTCTCTTCTCTTCTCTTTAGTTTCAAGCTCTTTTCTTACAGTTCTACCTGGTACCCACTACATACTATATTCTTCAATCATTCCTATAACAACCATTAAGAAAACATACATGTTATAACCATTGTCATGTAATACTTATTTTATCCACAAGAGTTTTCAACTCCAAAATGTAATAATTATTCAAAAATAAATTTATATTCATAAATTAATACTTATATTTGGTGTTGTGTTGTGCTTTACAATTCTGCTATAAGAAAAAGATTTTAGCTCACACGCCTTTTTTATTTCAGCCACATGCATTTCTAAGTTGCCTCTCCCTTGTTATATTCGCCCTCTAAGCTCAAGCACCCCCTTCTCTGCATTGTAGTTCGTCGAGTGATCCTTTGTTTGCCAAGGTGATGAAAGCAAAGAGAGTGCCAACTTGCTACCATACATTCATTGGGAATCATTATGTAGCATTCCTAGGAAACCATGACATTGTGGCCTTCTTCACAAGCTTTCTTTCTTTCAACCATTTTTTTTATAGATATGTCCTCTTGAAAGAGTTGTCATGTAGTCTTCTCACAATGACTACTTTAACCTATGATTACTTTTTCAAAACTCTTTTAACTACTAAAATGCTCTCGTCTGCAAGATTTAGTAATAAATTCATAAGTTTAGTTGCTAGCATAATCATTTCCATAAAATATAGCATATGCATGCATTCACTGAATGTATATAACAATGCCTTCAAGCGTATTCACAATATATTAACATGCAAGTGTGAATGCTCACCATTTACACACTTGTAATTTCTCATGCATAATTATTCAATGCTTTCCTTGCATTGCTTTTAGAACACCATTTCTAGGTCTATTCTACCATGGTGAATTTTGCAAGATCTAGCCAGCACCTTGATACATCATCCACCTAATTCCCTAGTACTAGCTCAATCATTTGGATGCCTACTTTTTCAACCCAAATACAACACAAAGGACTCTAGTCCTTTTGTGCTCTTTAGTGTTGACAAAAAATGATATAGCCCAAACATCAATCAAAAGTAAGGATATCATTGTATATTTTTGTAGTTCTATAACCTCTCCATATCCATCTCCATTATGGCTTCACACATGGCTAGCTTTGTTGGCATTCATCTTTATAGCAGGATATATGCCTTGACTTTCTTTGGCTATTACCCATAACCACTATACACTACATGCCATCTGTTTTAATATGAATGCATTTAAGCATTAACAACTTTTATAACTTTTAGGACCTCCTACCTTTACCACACCAACTGGTATAGTACTCCCATTATACCACTCCCATACATGCATTCCATGCACACAATATCATCACTTCATATGTTCACTTTGGCATCCCCCAAATTCCCTTAAGCATTCATGCATCATAAAAATATCAATTTACCCACTTGGCTGAACTTAATTAAATGGTTGCTACCAGATCAAATCTGTCTCTTGTACAAGCTCATATGCTTCCCTTCCTTATCCTTAGCGTTTTAACATCCCCATGTGTGTGTATGTGGATGTATAGTTATCATATGCAATAGCGTCATCAACATCTTCAGCCATGCAATAAACCATTTCTTAGATGCAAAATCCAATGTTAGCAACTTGCGATCATAATGACAATTTTATTTCATCCATGACAACAGACTATTCTTAATCCACATCTTGTAGGCATGTTCAACAATTTCGCATCCTCTAGTGCATGCCTATATGCACCAAACATGCATTTTTAGTATGCATTCTTATTCCATCTCCTGTGCTACATATCGCTGTCCAGTAATCCCCTTGGATCTTTACAGCCTTTGTACTATCCCTTTAGTCCTTCTACTATAATACGCATTGAACGTCAACCAATATGTACTTGTATTGCCACCTTACAATTGTTTCTTTTATGTACTTGTAGATAACCTTGTTTTAATTTTATTCCAGTTGAAACTTTTGTGCTTGCACACTTCTCATTTTTTCGCAATTGCTCTCCTTTTAAGCATTTGTTAATCAAATCACTCTTGGCCACCATACATGCCCAACCATACAAGCCCAACATATATTATGTTGATGTCAATTCCTTGATATCCACTTCCTTGACCAATTGGGCCTCAAGCTTAACTTCTTTAGTCAATATTCCAACATTTTGTAATTTAACATGTATATCTTCTTTTCTTGGCTTCATAGAGACTATTTTAGAGAGTTTGACTCTTTTCACGTTCCCTTTACAGATTTAGCATGTATATCTTCTTTTCTTGGCTTCATAAAGACTATTTTAGAGAGTTTGACTCTTTATACATTCCCTTGTACCCTCGGTACTTCCAAAATTTTATAGCATCTCAATTGGTTCCATTTCCATTTTAGATGGTTTGCTTTCAGATTCCATCCTGTTACAACCAATACTGAGCATTGTAATACTTTCTTCCTCAAGTACGCTCATAATTTCCCTTTCAGAAATCAGTACCCTGCTTGTGTCCCCCTTAATTTGACATCCCATTCTATATTGAGACTGCACTCAACACCCTTGGAATATTCTCAATATTCTATATATGCATCAAGAATTCCCATTTCTTTTTGTCATCCTTTCTTTGAGTGCTGCAACCTACTCTAACTTGGTATCCCTATTATGGTTCCTCTTTCCACCATCTTGAATTGTCTTTTGACTTTAATTAGTCCTGGAGTCCACATCCATTTATGTAATAATTCTATTTGAAGTTTGTTTGTATCCTCTTGGAACCATTACGCACATAATGCCCTGATTCATGTCACTAGTAGCACCTTTTTGAGTGAATGGACATTCATCATTCCACCCACTAAATTTCTTGTACTTGCTACTAATCTCACTATGCACTCTAATGCACAAGTGGATCTCTTGTTTTAAATTCTTTAAGCACAACCTATTAGTCCCTGACTTGCAACTCCCTTCAGCTCTCACCTACTTGCCCATAGAGATGATGCACTCCTACATGAAGAATGCATCCCTTCCTTTATTGTAATCATACTTGCAACCATCATTGTTTATTTTAACTCCTTTGGATTTAAGACCACTGGCCGTGCATATTGATGAAATTTAATCCCCTGCCAATTTGCTCCTTGCTTCTTGTCTCTGACATGGTTGGTTGGTTACACATAGTAATCACCTGTAAAGGTAAGGATACTCACAACTGCTTGCTTTATGCAATCATCTTCCACACCTTTGTTGTGCATTCTCTTTAAGAGTATCAAACCTTGAAACCAAGAGCTCATAAGGGTCCTCATAACTGTCATCCTTTCCTTGCTCATGCAGTGGCTATGATACTCCGGTTTGTCTCTGTTTTGTCTATTGAAACCCCATTTATACTTACCATTGACAATGAACGTTTAGATGCATTCTGTCCTTTTAATGAATACACTAACTTAAATCACCGTACACTTGTGCCATTGAATACGGAATCAAGTCTACATCTAACTTGACCAGTTAGATCCATGGCATTTGAGAACTTGCGAGTGGACCTTCCATAAAACCCTACTTGAGTGCCCTTATAATATCTCGCTTTATTAAATCTGCACTTCAATTTTGTATTGTGCTTTTAACAATTTATGTTAGTCATTATGCTAAATTAGACTTCAGAAACTCTGCATTTTATGAGACCATGGACATTTTTACTCTTGTTGGCCAACATAAGCTTTCTTTTGATTTCCTGAGAAGTTACGTTGATCAATTTCAAATTGTGGATGGACCACTAGATTTTGCACTTCATGAGATTTCTGCTGACTATCCATATGCCCCAATTATGAGATGTGACCTGAAAGTTATGGCCTTCTGAATTTTGGCCTATTTTCCCAATTTTGCCTATTAATACCCCGAGCATCTATCCCACCAAGGCATCTTTACTAATTCCCTAATTTTAATGACACGATTGGATGCTCCTATCCAAGAGCTTTCCATTGACTATTTCATGCTACATTCTAAGCTCTGGGCAAGACGTTATGTCTCCTGGAAGTGTTGGTACTTATGTCATCCCATATATCATGAAAATGGACCTTATGGCCAACTACTAGAATATTATGTAAAACATCCTTGTATCCGGCTACCAGAATAGAAAATCCTTGTGTGATACCTCCACAGCTACCAGAAAAGAAAACCAAGCATAAGCTTCTTTCAATGGCACATGTAGAATTGCTGCCAAAGGACAAGCTAGATATGTGCTCAACAAAATAGACCTTATGGCCAACTACTAGAATATTATGTAAAACATCCTTGTATCCAGCTACCAGAATAGAAAATCCTTGTGTGATACCTCCATAGCTACCAGAAAAGAAAATCAAGCAGAAGCTTCTTTCAATGGGGCATGTAGAATTGCTGCCAAAGGACAAGCTGGATATGTGTTCAACAAAATAGCATCAAAATATTGATTGGCATGCATGCAGAGGATCTGTGGTACAGATAATGAGGGAGACAAAACCTTCATTACGGCCTTCTCCTTAAGAATCTGTGCTTCACATCCAAGAAACAGAGTTAAATCCATAGTCCACATAAACTCTCAAAAGGGAGTACATAATACATATATGCAATATCTCAAACAGGTGCTTTAAATCATCAAACTGGGCATAAAAAATGTTTCAGTATGACATAAATTGTGTAATTGTAGAAATTCAAGACTAATTTCCAATTGGCAGGAGGGCATATTATGACTGTAAGATGAGCAATTTTTAAGTGTAAATTTCTATGAGAAAACCGTGACTGCCATTCCGGGTACAAATAAATCTGTTGGGAACCTTGCCAAGAAATCACTATTAGAGCATTGCACGCATGAGTGTTGTGCATAAGAAAACTCGTATCTTCACAGCACCACCACTGATAGCATAGGCAGGTAAGGAAATATATAAGCTGAATCACACCATTCCCTTAATATCATGAAAACAACATTTCCACGTTCTGCCATTACAGAGAATGTTATCTCATTTTCGAGAATGACTCAATTTTTGTAAATGCCAAACCTGGGATCGGTAGCACTCTAGAGAGCTCTATTGGAAGCAATAAAGGAAACCTTCCATAGAATCCTGTTGCATGCACCTCAGCAAAGTTTTGCAGCCTCTCTTCAAACCAATAAATACTTACATTTGTCATCGAGTTGTTCAGAGGCCTGCAAAGATGAGCAGCCCAATCACACCTGTATGAGTGCTGTTCTTTTTTTTCTTAGACTGGAAAAAGCTGAAACTCACAATATGTTCTGTTATCCTCTTTGTAATGACCCCCGGAAAATTTATAAATAATTTTTCTGTTGTTACCACCCTGGGTAAAAACATTGAACAAGGACTATTATTTTTAAAGTAATTATAATGTTATTAATTCAGAATTTGAGCATGGATTGAATAAATCAAATATGGTAACTTCTCATGGGGAAGTTGTTTGCTTTTCTTCATGATTTAAAGAAAACAGTTGCCAACAGGAGGGGGAAAAACCCTAACTGTTTTTCTTTTCTCCCATAGTAATGATGGGAAGAAGGAAAACGGACTGGGCTGTTGAGGAACAAACGGGAGAAGGCAAAAAGAAAGAAATCATGCTAAGTCTGGTTAGGACCAGATAGCACGGGCACAAAGGTGCACCAAATTTGCTGAAGGCCTGGCAAACAAGCTTGGGGGGAGATTCGGTCTTGCAGACGAGTCTCGTGGATGGGAGGAAAGACAAGCAAGAACCAGTTTTCCCGAACTCTGGAGAGGCGTGGGACACTGTATGTACAGAAGTACAGGTAAGTATAACTACAGCTCCATATTTCTATAAGATATTGTGTTACTAAGGAACTCTATTTTAATGGTATTAGTTATATAGCCAGATTGCCTCTGTTGAGGGTTCTGTTATAAAAAAATTGGTTACGTTCTGTACGGGACTTTTGTCTGGAAACCCTGTTCTGTAATAACACTGGTACAATTCAACTAAACACAAGAGTAGGAGGTTCCTTAGGTTTAAGGTGGTTACAGGTATCTGTTAGGACACCCGCAGCCCCATGAACCCGGTAGCAGAACCTTGGAGAACACTGTAAGGTTCATATAAGAAAAAAAAGAAATTAATCATAAGTCTGTACCATCATCGAATCGGAACCAGTAGGAAAATTTGGTAGAACTTTAAATAAAGTAAGAGCAGAGATTGGAGCAATTAAACTCAGTAATTTGTAATTGAGTATAGTAAAATCCTGCTCTGTGACTAAAGGTAAAACATAAGAGTTTCCTTTAAACTGCATTGAAATTTCATTATGGATAAACCAATACAGAATATAAATGTTAAGCAACAACATTCAGTCAAATCATGGTATAATACTTGTAGAACATCATAAGAACAGAACGAAGACGGTCGGAACTTCATCAGGCTTCAAATGTCGTAATGAATCAACCATTGGACAGTCCCAAAAACGATATATGTATATATGTACATCAAAGCGAATTAGACTTTTAGTTATAAAAGGAAATTACGAACTCTGAGATCATGTAAACCTCATAATAGTCATAGCTGTGTGCTTACGGTCACCTGTATATACATATATATTAGGGTAATGAAAGTTCTAGTAGAATGCTGACAAGCCTCACCATCATTCGAACAAGAACTTAACCAAGAAATTTCAGAGCGCTTGAACGCATATAAATCAAACATAACAAGAATCTACCATACATATCGGATAGAGCTTTGGTAGAAGAAATAAGCATATGAATACCAGAGCAACTCATGCAATGTTTTAAACAAAAAGAATAAACATGCCGAGACCTGTCAAGTCGAGATAGCCGAGTCAAACGATAGACTCAAGAATCAACAAACCCATATCGGAACAGAGAAAGCACGAGAAGGAAAAAAAACTATATATTTCTACATTTAACATGTTCCAAGAGCGCGCAACTGGGTTAAACCAAAAGATTAAAGAATTCATCAAAACCCTTTCAATACAGAACTGAGAAACGATACATAGCTTATGTCCATGTGCCAATGATAACAGTACTGATAATATTACATCCCAAATAAACAAAGGAACTGCTAGTCCTTAAATAAGACACGAAATACATCGCGATACATCCATATAAGTTCATGAGGACAGAAGCCTCATTGAGCGGCAAACTGTGGATGTCTCTCATAGCAGAGAGGATAATACAGTCGAAACCATTCTTCCAAAAAGAAATCAATGAACAACCTGGCAAGAGAATGAGCAATTATTAAGCCGTTGAAACCGGCACCCTATCAATCAACAACCCTGGTGCAGTAAGGGTTCGGGATGAACTTACCGGGATGGATTCATCATTATACTTAGGCGGAAACTGCTACCTCTCCATAACCGCGACGTAGAATTGCTCCTAGTTCTGCACAGTTCATACAACGAAACAAATTAGAGAATCGTTCCTTTATCTTACCAAACAACACCAGGTCGATTCAAAGGTAGCAGCAAAATTTGGGTAGGAGGTACCTGGATTGCTGAGCAAGTCTACGGGGTTTGTAAATTGAAAGGTGCTCGGCTCGCCTTCAACCGAAAGAGCAAGAGCAACCCTCTGTTTCGAAGTTGTTAATCGAAGGAACCCTCTGGAAGCCAAACTCCAACGCAACAAATGAAGTCTAAAACCCTTGAGCGCTTCCATGTAAAAGTTACCTGGAGCGATCCCAATTGTTCAATGGAGGGGGAAGGATTCCCTCCGTTGATTTAATCCGGAATCTCGAGAAACAAAGTACTTCGCTGCAGCATTAATGTCGACAGCTACCGCCAAGGATTAATATCTGAGTTGGAGTAAAGCAGATCACAAGGAGAGGTCTAGTTGTCATACCCTCGGCAAGCTAGCAATTAATATGTATTGGGAACAATCTGCTATCGTACCCACCAGCGCCAAACCTTATGCTACACGAATTCGAAGTGCCTGAAAACAGTATGACTTATAAGGTTGGATGTGAACATTCGTAAATTTTACAATGAATGGTCGGCACGGTAATTTGTACCGTCCATTAATAAATGAATAAAAAAAAAAATTATTTACAAATACTTTTATGTATTTACTCATATAGTTGGGGAGTTGTGACATGTGGTATCAGAGCCCAGTTACAGAACTGAGGCCTCTGGGAAAGATAGAAGTGGCATATAGAGATACTATCTATAATAAAAAAAATACATTTACCCGTATAGTTACTAGTTAGTATGCTAATTCTCCTCTCACTGTTGTCATTTAATTTTATGATCAAGTACAGGACCAGGAATCCAAGGAAACAGATAGTACATCTCGCAGATATGTGATGGGACAGGGAGCACATGGTCCCGAAAATAACCCTGAACTATGGGTACAACTCGGGGAAGAAGCCAGAAATACAAACCAGGCGATTCTGGAAACAGTGCAGGAGATGAAGAATGAGATGGCTCGGTTACGAGAAGACAACGCACGATTAATGATGGAACAAGAAAGAATTTTAAAAATTCTATCTGACAGGCAAAACCAGCCACCAGTAAATCCTAGTATGGAACAGCAGAGAATATCAGAAGAACAGAACCATCATATACCCCCTGAAAGATCAGAAGAACAAGAGGAACGTTCTGACAATGCGTTTGAACAACAAACCTCGAAAAGGCAAAGGGTGGAGTTGCAAGGGGAGTTTCGCAAGATTAAACCACCGCATTTTGAGGGGAACAGGAAGAAGCAGCTAAAGCATGGTTAATTAATATGAACAAGTATTTTCAGCTGTACGAGTATGACCATAACCTTAAGGCACGTTTGGCTATGTTTCAGCTGCAGGGAAAGGCTACCCTATGGTGGGAGGAAGTTAAGATTGTAAAAGGAGTAACCGAGTAGACCATTACTTGGGAAAATTTCCAAAAGGTATTTTAAGGAGAGATATTTGACCGAGCGCTTCTACGATGAAAAGGCAAGAAAATTCCACGATTTGCGGTTGGGGCAGCAGACTATGGACGAATTTATCACCCGTTTTACCTCCTTGCTCCGCTATGTGCCATATATAAGGGAGGAAAAGGCGAAAGTGCAACGATTTGTTAGCAGCTTGCCACCATATATGCGGGAGAGGATTGAGTTTGACAATCCAAAGTCAATGGACAAGGCAATTCGTAAAGCCAAGATCTATTATCAACAAAGTAAACAAAAAGGGGAAGCTGCTGGCAGAAAATGGAATAAGAAAAAGGGCTTTAAGTCAATCGGAAGCAACAAAGGAAATCGCAGTGGCGGAAGCAAGGGGAATGGCAAAGGACCAAACAACAGAATTACATCAAGAACTGCATCCAAATTTAAGACAGCAAATGAATCCAGGGTCAGCGAGCAGCATGCAAGATTGGACAGCGAAGGGACAACAAGGCCCCCGGTGCAGTGCTGGGGCTGTGGGGGGCCGCACTACGTCAAAAATTGCCCACGGCGTAAGGGAACTGAACAGTTATCCCAAATCCATGAAGCCTCAACGGTCGGCGACGTTGGACGTAGTGTTCCAAGGATTAATGCAGCTCTGGATGATCGACAGGCAGAATATCAACCAACCATGGTCGAATTTGAAGGTAAAATCTCAGACCTTACCATAGTTGTTTTAATTGACCCAGGGGCTACACTAAGTTATGTGAGTCCAAAGATAGTGGAATGTTGTAATTTGCAACCTGCTAAATTTAAAAACCCATGGCTAGTACAATTAGCTACAGGGGCCAAGAGGCGAGTAATGGCAAAAATCAATGACTGCTCTTTCACCATAGCTGGACAACCAGTAATGGCTGATTTAAATGTGCTCCCCCTTGGTTCATATGACATTCTGATTGGTATGGACTGGTTGGAAAGGCACTGGTCGTTAGTTGATTGCAAAACCAAGATTATTTATTATAGAGATCAGCATGGAGCTAGAAAGGAAATGCAAGGAATTAAGCGACCAGTGCAGGTTCGACCAATAACCGCAACCCAACTAGCAAAATGTATCCGAAAAGGGTGTCAGATTTATGCTATTCAAGTGGGTTATGCTGATTCTAAGAATAAAATAGCTACATTGGATAGTATCCCTGTAATACGAGAGTTTGCAGATTTATTTCCGGAAGAGGTTCCCGGACTACAGCCAAAAAGGAATATAGACTTTACCATTGAGTTGGTACCGGGCGCAACCCCAGTGTCACGAGCACCCTATAGAATGAGTGTGCCCGAATTAACAGAATTAAAAATGCAGTTGCAAGAATTACTAGATAAAAACTATATTCGCCCCAGCATGTCTCCATGGGGAGCCTCAGTATTATTTGTTAAGAAAAAAGGCGGAACCCTTCGTATGTGCATTGATTACTGTCAGCTGAATAAGTTGACCATTAAAAACAAATATCCTTTACCTCGGATTGACGAACTGTTTGACCAAGTGAAAGGTGCAACAGTGTTCTCTAAGATTGATCTGCGATCAGGTTACCACCAGATCCGAATTAAAGAGGAAGATGTTGCTAAAACAGCTTTCAGAACAAGGTATGGTCATTATGAATTCGTGGTATTACTTTTCGAGTTAACTAACGACCCTGCAACTTTCATGTGTTTGATGAACATCATATTTCATCAATATCTGGATCGATTCGTGTTGATATTTATCAATGATATTTTAATATATTCCCGCACCATAGAGGAGCACTAGGAACATCTCAGAATGGTGCTATAGACCCTTCGAGAACATCAGTTATACGCTAAGTTTAGTAAATGTGATTTTTTCAAGAAAGAAATCCAGTACTTGGGTCACGTAATCACAAGGGAAGGGATTGCAGTGGACCCAGAAAAGATAAAGGCCATAATGGAGTGGCCCGTACCAAAGGATGTAGCAGATATCCGGTCCTTCATGGGATTAGCCAGGTATTATAGACTATTTGTGGAAGGCTTCTCCAAAGTGGCTTTTCCCATCACTTCCTTGCAGAAAAATGGGAGAGCATTCCAATGGACCCCAAACTGCCAAAAAAGCTTTGAGCAGTTGAAACATCTACTCACCATAGCGCCCATTTTGAGTATAGTTGATCCTGATAAAGACTATGTGGTGTGTACTGACGCAAGCAAAGAAGGATTGGGAGGTGTGTTAATGCAAGAAGGTAAAGTGATTGCATATGAGTCTCGAAAGTTAAAAGAGCACGAGCAGAAATACTCTGCTTACAATTTGGAGTTCGTTGTCGTCATACATGCCTTAAAAATGTGGCGGCATTACCTTATGGGCAGGAGTTTCTATTGCTGACCGACCACCACAGTCTGACCAATTATTTTAGCCAGCCCACTTTAAACGCTAGGCAAGCACGGTGGGTGGACTTCTTAAGCGGCTTTGATTTTGACATTAAACATTTGCAGGGAAAGGAAAACCGAGTGGCAGATGCCTTAAGTCGGAAGGTACAAAATTTGTACGAAATCTCCATCAGTTGATGGAAAAGTCCTTTTTGGGAAATGATAAGGAAAACAACAGAACAAGATGCTGAATATCAGCAAATAAAACAACAATTACAGTAGTCCACCAGCGGGAAAAGTCAGCAAGGATATGAGTTGGATGATGTGGGGATGATGTACTACAAGAAAAGGTTATATGTACCAAACCAAAACAGTATTAAAAATCTGATATTGGATGAATTCCACATCAGCCATTATGCGGGTCACCCGGGTTACCAGAAAATGATCACTGCAATTCGGAAAGATTACTTTTGGCCGAGAATGAAGAAGAACGTGGCTGAGTACTTGGTGCGGTGCTTAGAATGCCAACAAATCAAAGCAGAACATCAGCACCCAGCAGGATTATTGCAACCATTACCTATTCCGGAATGGAAATGGGAAACCATTTCCATGGATTTTATCACTGGATTGCCTAAGACAAAGAGGAACAACGATTCCATTATGGTGGTAGTAGACAAGTTGAGTAAAGCTGCACATTTTATACCTGTGCAATCCACGTACAAGGCTGCATAGATTGCTCATATTTTTATGCAGAATGTGTTCAAATTACATGGGCTTCCGAAGACAATAATTTCAGATCGTGATGTGAAATTTATATCAGCCTTTTGGAGAACGTTATTTGTTGAATTAGGAACTCAGCTAAACTTCAGCACAGCATATCATCCTCAAACTGACGGACAGACAGAACGAGTGAACCAAGTGGTAGAGGATATGTTAAGGGCTTATGTAATGCAACAACCTATGATGTGGCAGGAATACTTACACCTGGTAGAATTTGCGTATAACAATGGGTATCATACCTCAACGCAAATGAGTCCTTTTAAGGTTCTGTACAGCCGGAAATGCCATACACCTTCAACTTGGGGTGGACCCGAAGATAGACTGAGTTTAGGACCTGAAATGCTTAAGGAAATGGAGGATATGGAGAAAAGGGTACGCGCTAATTTGAACGCTGCTCAAGGCAGACAGAAAAATTTTGCTGACCGAAAAAGAATATTCAAGGAATACCAAGTTGGGGACCATGTTTATATCAGAATTCAAGCCAAAAAGAGTACATTGCAGTGGAGCGGGTGTGCCAAATTGGCACCCCGATACTGTGGACCATGGATTTAAGAGATCTGTGGTTTTCAATTTTTGGATCAGTAACCGGAGAACCCACTTGGATCAGTAATTTTTGGATCACTTGGCAAGGCGAGTTGGTAAGCCACTGGTTCGAACATCGGGTTTATGCCCTTCTTTTAACATCTGAGACAGTAGTTTGTTGGCCTCTTGGAGCTTACCTTCTTTGCATAGTTCATTTATGAGGGTGTTAAACGTGATGGTGTCGCAGCATAACAACGAACAACCCAAAAGCTTCGTGGGTTTTCCCCGTCTTGCAAAACCCATCTATTAGAGTATTAGATGTAATAAGATTGGGAACCTGTCCTTTGCCCACCATTTGTTTGAAAAGTTAGACAGTGTCCTCTATGTTGCCCACCCTGCACAACCCTTTGATGAAGGTACTGAAGGTTACAACATCTAGAACATACCCATGTGCTTCTAAACCTTCAAACACTCTGATTGCGTAATCCATTCTTCCTGTTTGACAATGACAATTGATGACAATGTTCAAAGTTATGAGATCTGGGATAATGTCTGCTTCAACAGTAAGTCTGCCTCTTGAAGCCTGTTGTTCTGACAGAAAGTTGAAATGCGCATGTCTGCGGTGACACTGGAAGTGGAAAAGAAGCGTTGAGGGATGGAATGGCTGGGTGAGATTTTATTCCATGTGGAGACGATGGCATTTCTCATCATCGTATTGGGGTGAGCAGAGAGAGGTGGATGCAGTCGAACTTGCTGTAAAACCCTAAACAAAATGCTGTCAGCACTAAAGTAGCACTAAAGTAGTTGGCTTTAGTGGAAAAAATCGAGGTTAAATCTTGATTTGTATTATTTAAAATGGTTTTTTAACTGTATATGTGGATTCAGCACCAAAATTGAGGTTAAATCTTGATTTGTATTATTTAAAATGGTTTTTTAACTGTATATTTGGATTCGGCACCCTGAAAAACCAGGATGCTTTGATTGTGCAGAATTTAGCTATCAAACTTGCGATTTCAATAAATCGCTGCCGGATTTTGACCGAAAAAGCTTCCAAAAAATCTCTTTAAAAACTCAATAAAATATCACTAAAACATTTTTCAAAAAGTATTTGTTATAAGAGTCCAGATTCGTGTTAATAGTATCTGCCCTCCATTGGTTTCATTTGTTTCTCGGTACAAAATAACTTGGGAAATTAGAGATAAGGGTCTGTGTCTTTTTTCTTTTAATAATCAAGAAATAAAATGAAATAATATTAAAAATTGATTGTATGCCATGGACTCGTTAAGCTAGCAAGTTTTTATAGTTAGATTAGGGTTTGTTGTGGTTCACTCTATAGTAAGATTTCTTTGGCTTGATCACTCTAGAAAACTCGAGATGAGTGTTAAGGTAATGGGACATTTTCATCTTTCTGAAATGTCGGATGAGTGTTAAGGTAATGGGATCTTTTCCTTTTTCCGAAATGCCTAAAATGTTTTTGCAGGTAAATCTATTTAATCAAGGGATAAAAGAAATCTAATTGGGGGTACCTCTGGGTCTCTGCAATCACCTATTCTAGGTGATAAATGGCAAGCAGACTTTAGGGGTCAGTGTATCTTGAAGGCTTCAGAAAACCCTTGCTTTTAGTACCTTCAAAATACCTAGATGACCATAAAAAGCGTATGAGAGACCATGCTTTTATATGTAAATTTATCGTAGGTTGGCCTACGGAGAGAGAGTTGAAGATATGGATTCCACAGACCTAGCAACCTAAAGGGGAAGTTGACTTAAGATTAGGGCCGAAGGGTTTCTTCACGGTAATATTTTCAAATCTAGAGGATGAAGCCCAAATTTTTTAGGGAGGACCATATTTCTATAATAATGTTGGGCTCTATATCAGACATTGGGAAGCTTGTTTTAATCAAGACAAAGGGGAGTTTTTAGCGGCACCAGTTTGGGTATGATTATACCCCCTTCTATCGATTTTTGGATTCTAGAAATTCTAGAAGGCATTGGGCACACTTTAGGGCATTTTGTAAAGAATTTGGAGGTCACTAAACCATGTAAGAACATGTCTTATGCACGTTTATATGTCAGCCCTTGTCGGAATCTATAGAGTTGGATTATCAAGGAGGCATATGGAATCAACCACTTGACTACAAACTTGTACCTTTTCGGTGTCGCCAATCTCATGAGCATGGTCATGTGTTTAAATATTGCTCGTTGCTAAGGAAGGAGAAAATTGTTGGAGCAACACCGGGGACTGAGGGTTTCACGAAGGTCATAGCAAGAAGACGAAACGAGAGGGGTCAAAATTTTCAACCCTAGCAGTAAATGGAGGACAAGAATTCCTTCTCGACCTTGGAGGCAATGGAGGAAGACCCTAACATCCCAGAAGATATTCTAATGACTGACAAATATTCGGCATCAGCATAAGATAAATGACCTCAGAAGAGGAAATTGGCGAAAGAAGCAATTCAAGAGGAAGACTTTGACTATTTTGACTTACCAAGAATTGAAAAAGTATCCCAATTAACAAAGAAAGATCTGAATGAGCTTTCAGGAGAAGAGTGTGTCTTGGTTGGTTTGTTGAATGAATGGGAAAAATAGGATCTCCGAGAATTATCTAAAGAGAACCTGGAGCAATATGCAGTAGCCTACATAAATTGGAAGACAAAACAAAGGTAGTCCTCTGGAGAAGGGCAAGGGGCTTGGTCCATTCAAGCTTTCAATCAAAAAGGGAAAAATATCCTAATAAAAGAGCTCAAAAAAGGGGTGAAAACCTAAAAAGGAATCATTGCAGAGTACCAGGGAGAATTTAGATAACTTTGGCCAAGTAACTGCTATACTAGAGCTACGTTTTCCCCATCAAAAACCTTCATCATGAAGATTTTATGATGGAATATCAAGGGATTAAATATTAAGGGGAAACAATGATATCTAAGAAACATGATTAGGGTGGAGAAAACCATGATTGTACTTTTGCAGAAAACTAAACTTATGGGGGATAAATTGCTCACATTTTTTTATAAATGCTAGAAGGGTTGTCAAACTATGATTCTCGATGCGAAGGGTAGTGCAAGTACCCTAGCGATTTTGTGGAACCCTTTAGAGGTGATTTTCCAATACTGGATGGTTAGTCCAAGAATATTGACAGGGTGGTTTCATTATCTAGTGACGAAAGAACTTGTCTCTTTAACAATGGTGTATGGTCCCTCTATGGTGAGAGGCAAGCTTCATTTTTTGGAGAAACTCTTGGCCTCTAACCAATTGATCAGATATTCTTTATGGATTATTGGCAGGGATTTTAATCTCATTATATTGTTGAATGAGAAAAAAGGAGGAGTTCATAAGTTGGATCCAAAATTGGACTCCTTTGACAGTTTTATAGAGCAACTTCAGTTGGTTGATATACCTACTATTAATGGTCTTCATACTTGGAATAAATGGCAAGGAGGAAGACACCAAATAACAATTCAGTTGGATCACTTTCTCCTATCTGAGGAGCTTTCGCATAAAGACATTTTTGTATAAGCCGTCATTTTACCATGCCTTGGGTCAGACCATTGGTCGTTTAGGCTAGAGTTGGACTTGAAGGAAGCCCCACAGAATCGACCCTTCCAGTTTGAATTTTTTTGGTTACAAGTGCCTAGTTGTTTTGAACTCTTAAACAATTGGTGGTTGGACATTCACATTCAAGGTAAGTCCAAAATGCACACGTTTCAATCAAAGCCTAAGGCCTTAAAGGATCAAATAAAAGCGTGGAATAAGTAGGAATTTGGTAACATTTTTTAAGATAAATCTATAATAGAAGATTGATGGCGAAGGACTCAACAATGCATGATCTTTGAGGGCAGATCCCCTGAACTTGTAATAGAGGAAGGGTTGACTCTCCATAAACTGGGACAATGACAGAAATGGGAAGAAATCCTTTAGAAACAGAAATCTAGGGTGTAATGGCTAAAGAAGGGAGAAAGTAATTCCATTTTTTTCCAAAATTCTATGTTGCAACATCGTCATAATAACAGGATCTTCTCAATTCTTGGCGTTGATGGGGATAGGAAGATCCTCCATCTAGAAATAGAATCTAAATTGGTGAGGTATTATCAGGGTATTTTGTCTAAGAGCTCTCTTATGAGGCAATCAACTATT
Source organism: Pinus taeda (assembly GCA_000404065.3). Lineage (NCBI taxonomy): Eukaryota > Viridiplantae > Streptophyta > Pinopsida > Pinales > Pinaceae > Pinus > Pinus taeda. Next base: position 124,376 of record APFE031231765.1, read on the forward strand.
AATTTAGTCCTTCAACATATCCCTCAGCTTATTAGTAAGGATCAGAATGTGGCCCTCATGAGACCAATCTCATTCAAAAACCCAAGAATAAGTTGTCAAGTCCTAATGGCTTCACCTTGGATTTTTTTAAAGCATGTTAGGGGTTTCTTAGTACGGAGATATATGAACTAGTGGAAGAATCGAGACAGACTCAATTGATTTGTGCCAGTCTTAATACAACATTTTTCACCCTTATTCCAAAATATGGTCATTCAGAGGAGCCCAATGGCTTTCAGCCTATTGCCATGTGTAACATAATCTATAAAATTATCTCTATGATAATAGTGAATTTCCTGAAGCCCCTACTTCCAAGTTTAGTATCCCTGGAACAAACTAGTGATGTGGAGGGTCGACAAATTACGAATGGCATAATTGTGACTCAGGAAATTATCCATCATTTACGGGTTACAAAATGTCCAAGTATGATGATCAAAATATATTTGTGTAAGGCCTATGATTGGATAAGCTTGGACTATTTGTTACAGGGTTTAGCTGCTTTTGGATTTTCAGGATAATGGATTTCATGGGTAGGCTCTTTAATCTCATATGCCTTCTTCTCTATATTGATTAATGGGTCACCTTCGTCTACCTTCAATTCCTAAATAGGTTTGAGTCAAGATGATCCTCTCTATCTGTTTCTTTTCATTTTGGCGATGGAAGGGCTTGGGAGAATTTATAAGAAATCATGTTCTTTGGGTCATAATTTTGTTCTATGTCTGTTTGGTGAAAATCTATCTATAAGTCATCAACAATTTGTTGACGACATTGTTCTCTTTGGGCCACCCACTTTAAAGGAAGTGAGAGGATTATAGAAAATTTTACAAACTTTTATGGAGGCCTCTGGAACATTAGTAAACAACGATAAAACCAATATCTTCCTTTTTCACTGCCATGAAGCTATACAGGCTCACTTGAATCGAACATTGGGGTTTCTGAGGGCTCAGTTTCCTTCTAAATATTTGGGAGTGCTTATGGTCTTATATTATAATCGGGTATTAAGTTGGGAAGATCTTGTAGAGAGAGTTCGATTGAAGGTCAGAAATTGGCCATTTTGGGCCCTTGACTTCGCAGGTAGATTGGTGTTTACCAAATCCGTGTTGCAGGCACTGCCAAACTATCAAATGTTGGTTATGCTAATTCCCAAAACAATTTGTAATCGCCTTTGATCCCTATGGTGTAATTTCTTTGGATAGTCTCAATTAAAGCATGACATTGGTCTCTTCTAGGGTGGGATAAACTAATCAAACCCAAATCGGCAGGCAAATTGGATTTACATGATCCAAAATCGATTAATAAAACATATAGTATGAAACTTTGGTGGCTTTGGGTTAAGGGAGGTCCTGAACTCTAGAAGTGCATTAGACTCAGGAAGCATGTGCCCTTGGCCACACAAGAGGAGCGGATAGTGAGGAATTGGGATGTAAAAGGAGTAAAAACGACGTCTTCTCTAAGAGGACACTTGGTAAGAGTTTCCCCATTTGGCAGAGAAGGAGAGTTTCCAACCTATTAAAATATTAACTCAAGCTTTGGGTGCAAAAAAAAGGTGACCGACTTTTGGAAACCTTTGGAAGATAACCAGCGATGGAGACGATGGAAAGATTAAAGTGAGTGGCCTCCTACTGATGCAACCTATCCCTGGGAGGAGTTTCAAAAAGCATTGGAAGATAAGAAGATTAGGAGCTAACAAAAGAATGATATTTTACATTGGGTTCAACAATATTTTGACTCTTTCTCTATTAAAGAATCCTACTCCTCACTTATCTATTTTTCATCCATGGAGAAGACATTTTTGTAGACCCAGATTTGGGCAAGCTCATGGTGGCCAAAAATGTCAACAATTTTGTGCTTATTTACTTGGGGGTGACTTCTCACTTGGGATCATATTTGCAGAAAGGGGTATGAGAGACCATCTCTATGTCACCTTTTTTTCCAAGCAGAAGATTCAACAGAGCATATATTTCTCTCCTATCCTTTTGCAAGTGACATTTGAGAACTTCTTCCTCACATCTTTGGCTTCAGTTGACAATTTTCGAGAGATTTGAAGGCAATGTTGGATCAATGGTGTTGTCTGAAATTCAAAAAGCACATCATTTCATGTGCTTGGAAGTTGGTGTTAGGTTTTTTCCTTTGGAATATATGTAAAGAACGAAATCTCAGAGTTTTTGGTACAAATAGCATATCAATATCAGTCCTAAAAGAGGTGATCCTTTTGAATATTTGGGAAATTATCCTCGCATCTCCTTGGATTACTGATAATTGGAAGGTGAACGAGTCTAAAGGACATATTCTGAAGAACCTTAATTTGGATCCTTCTATGTCCACTTCCTCTCCATCTCTGGTGCAAGGCTCAAGTCATTCTATAACAAACTCATATTCCTCGCCCCTGAGCTCCTTTCTTAAGTTGAGTTTTGAAAGGGCCTCCAAAGGAAACCTAGGACTCGCTTGTTGTGGAGAGATATGTAGGGACCTACCCTATATATATTTTTCTTTTGTTTTTCCAACACAATAAAATACAATCAGAAGAGAAAAACATTGGGAGTTTCGTCTTCATCACATTCCACTTGTTTTGTTGTTACTTGTATTCCCTTGTTGTCGGTCACCTCCGAGAGTCAATGACGACATACTTGATGTGAATGCGATGACCCACCAATTAACCTCCCAGCCTACTCTTTGGGTACTCTTCTTCCCCACAGACCCCTGAGCTGCAATGGGGTTGTACAATGGAGGAATGCACTAGCTGGTAGAGGAGAGCACTCCTTGGCTCAAGAGTCCACTCTCTAAAATCCTCTACCTCACCAAACTCACTATAGTTTCGTAATCATTGCTCTTACATCGTCTCATCCATCCAACAATAGGGTTCCCAAAAAGTCTCTTCTTCCATGGCTTGCCCCTTCTTTTATAGGAGTCCTCATAGGTGACACTTGGGCAAGTCATGCATAATTAATTATTTTTTTATAATTCAATAGCTTGATTATTCACCCACCCATGTGTCACTCTCTCATCAAAGGTCTCCCAAAATTATTTACTTAAATTTTAATTTAAAACTAATATCTTCCTCACCTCAACAAGGTTCCTATTTCTTCTCCTAGTTGCCTCTTTATCCCCCTTTTTATTCCTTAATTTGTGTTCATTACTAAAATTCAATTAATGAGTCAAGATTTGATCCCCTATCTACTCCCTAATTTAACTCAAGTTATCTCTTAGATGGATATTCTTATGTTGGTTGTTGCCACATGGAGGATCTCTACATTTCTCTAAATTTAATTTCTTATTCTTATTTTAATTCACCTTCCTCTTCTCTTAATTAGGTTTGATTAGTTTAGGATTAATCTTTATCCTTACAATTATGTCCCTCTTTCCCCTTTTACCTAATTAAACTACATAATCTACCTAATATTTTCCAACATGGGAAGGGTAGAGTTTTTAAGGTTATCTATTTTATTTCTACCTATGATCCTCTTAACCCAAGTTTTATTTTTTATTTAATTACCTCGGTTTCTAACATCATTTACCCTTTATGTAAATTTACCTAGTTTTCATTTCTTGATTATATTTATCAATTAATTTATTTTTAATGATTCCAAGGGTGCCAAGTTTGGTCGTGCCCTTCAAGAACTTCCCTTGAAGCTCCAAGGGTGCCACGCCTAACAATTTATTTGTGATGCCGAGGGTGCAAAGTTGGTCGTGCCCTTCAAGAAATTCCCTTGAAGTTCCAAGTGTGCCATGCCTAACATTTTATTTGTGATGCCAAGGGTGCCAAGTTGGTCGTGCCCTTCAAGAAATTCCCTCGAAGTTCCAAGGGTGCCACGCCACTTTCCCTTCAAGAATTCAGTGACTATGAGGGGAAGTATAGGTGCAACGTCATAGACTGCTATCATCTCTTACGTTACCTGCTATAGTGAGACTAATGGTGTCGGGGATCAAGGAATCTACCTTGATGCACGCCCCCGGGTAAAATCCTCATGAGCGACCCAACTTTGGGACCTGCCCTCATAGCATCGTGATCTTCAAGGCAAAGGTGTTTCAATCCTTCCAACCCAAGTCACATATGGAGTGCTAGTGGGTGAGATCAGGGACACTGTCCCACCCCTCCCATGTAGTTCCATCCACTTGTACAACCCCATCACCCATATGTGAGTCATTCGACCAAGCAACTAATTTGTCCCTACAACCATTAACATATCATCAGAATATAGATAAACATATATGGCAAGTTTCAAAATCAACTTAGAATTTCAAAGATAAAATAATGTAAATTTTCATCAAACCAGGTGTCTTCAACTCATCATGTGCGAGTGCCTCTGGTGCTTTCCTGCCATACTCAATAATAATCAGTAACCAGGTTTCTCAGTGTTAGTCATTGTCATAATAGCATTATTACCATCACCTAGTCATTCACATCATTGTTCATTGTGAACCAGA
>APFE031231765.1:131783-168136 GCA_000404065.3 Pinus taeda
AAAATAACTTATTTACAAAAATTTAGGATACGGTTTAAATGATTGTCCTTTTTCTAGGCAAAATAAAATAAAACTATTTCTAAAATTAAATCTAAAACTAACTATTTCTGTATTTTCTCCTTAATGTCGCAAGCATTCAACATTTGCTTGAGAAGAGTCAGTTGGCTGACTTCAGCCTTTAAATGTGTTGCAAAAAATGGAATCAGCGAGAGCTGGCACTATCTTTTCAGTATTGGGCTTATAGGAGACTGAGCAATTAGAGGCTTTTCATTTCGACAAGTTTTACCCAGCGAATCGCGCATCGGAAACTGCCTTTGTTTCTTAATATGGGCTTTCTTAGTGCGATTTTCGCCTCTTGCGTGTTTTCTTGTAGTGGATGTAAAGTTGAAATTTTGTGAAAATAATGATTCCAAGAGCTCTTGACCTTGAGCCCTAAACTGCCTGTCTTTGATGTCAGCGCTGTCTAGTACTCCTTTAACCATTTCTGTTTAGGGGAGAATTTTGGGCCTTGCCGCTCTCCGGTGTAGGAATGAACAAGCTAACTCTGCAACTGATGCCTCTGACAACCTTGATGAGCCTGTAGTAGCCGTAAATCCTATTACCTTAGGATTTATTTCCTCAAGTAGATTATGTATGCCTTCCCAGGTGAAAATACCCGTGTTTCTGTTGCATGTTGTGTTTGTGTATAAGGGTGCCTTTTCTTTGTCTTCAGATATCAGAGTCTCACCTATTTTCACCGTAGTTTCCTGTACACTGCTTTGTATAACCTTTTGTCCTTCATTCCTACAATTTACAAGTGAGGTGAGAGTAATGATAATAAATAACGACGAGAATGCTTTGACTGCCGAAGACATTTAAAAATATGCCACCTTACGTGAACTGACTCTTTGATAAACTCAAAACTAGATTTCATTAACAACTAGAAACTACTTCATTAATGAGCATTAAAGCGCATAACCAGTTCGTTTTAGGGAAAAAGATTTTCTTGAATAAGCCAAAAGAGTCTGCGATGGAGTGATTTTGTGATTTGCTTTGCAATATCGCAGATCGCTTCATTGCATAATCACAAGATCGCTGCATTGCATAATCGCAAGATCTTTCTGTTGTCCTATCGTAAGATTGTTTTGTTGCATTATCGCAATTTTGCAGTATTGCATGGTTGCAACATCGCATAATCGAAATATCGCAATATCGCATAATCGCAACATCGCATAATCGCAATATCGCATAATCACAATATCGCATAATTGCAACATCGCATAATCGCAATATCACATGTTTTGTGTTAAGTAGTTTCTTGTGAGGTGCAATTTTGCGATATGTGCTATCGCATATCGGCGTTTTCTGCGGCTTTTTATTATAAGTGTGCTTCTAAGACTTGCGATGCGATATATGTTTATCCTTATGCAATTTCGCATTGCATTCTCGTGATTTTAGAGTTTAGCTTGTAAGTTGACATGCTGTTATCTTTTCTGCGATGCAATATCCTTTAAGGAGTGATTTTGTCTTCCCTCATCACAAAACTTAAGCTTTTTTAGATATTTTCAAAGGTATTTTCCTAAGTTTATGATGGTAAAGTTTTATTGAAAAGGAAATACAATCACTAATTGATTTTTTGAATTTTTAACTAAGGGTCCCCATTTATTTAGTATTAGTCATAACACTAAAAAAGGGGGGTTGTTGGTGGCCACAACAGGAAGTTATGCCAATCAAACAAAAACATACTTCCCAATCCAAGGAGGTTGTCTTCTATTTGCAAATGTGGGAAAATTTTGTTTTAGCTACATAAAAACTATCGAGAGGAATCAAATTGGTTATAACACCTACCACACCTCACCTATCAAGAAAGAGATAGTGACATCCCTGCTATCACTCAAGTTTATCTCCAAAGAAAGATCCCAACCTTTTTCAAAGAAAACCCAAGGATACTATTAAGTGATCACAACATGTGACCAGTAACCACTCCACTTCACTTACTCATGCTTAAATTATCAAATTATCATAGCAACCTATTGAAAATATGATATCCCAATTATAATATATTTTTATATCAATAACTATATTTATGAAAACTATAATTTAAGGGGCCTACCCTATATATATTTTTCTTTTCTTTTTTCCATCACAATAAAATACAACCAGAAGAGAAAAACATTGGGAGTTCAAATTTATTCAACACTGTCTAACACATCCCTACATTTTATTTCACTAAAAATATCATAAAATTTACAGATATGTTTAGCTAAGACCATAAAGCAATCATATAAAATAATATTGCAACACATATGTATCGTTCACCAGAAGACGAGAATCCACTTGCTATGTTGTTACTTGTATTCCATTGTTGTCGGTCACCTTCGAGAGTGAATGACGATGTACTTGATCCGAATGCGATGACCCACCAGTTAACCTCCCAGCCTACTCCTTGGGTATTCTTATTCCCCGCAGACCCCCGAGCTGCAATGGGATTGTACAATGGAGGAATGCACTAGCTGGTAGAGGAGAGCACTCCTTGGCTCAAGAGTCCACTATCTAAAATCCTCTACCTCACCAAACTCACTATAGTTTCGTAGTCACTGCTCTAACATCGTCTCATCCATCCAACAATAGGGTTCCCAAAAAGTCCCTACTCCCATGGCTTGCCCCTTCTTTTATAGGAGTCCTCATAGGTGACACTTGGCATGTCATGCATAATTAATTATTTTTTTATAATTCAATAGCTTGAATATTCACCCACCCATGTGTCACTCTCTCATCAAGGGTCTCCCAAAATTATTTAGTTAAATTTTAATTTAAAACTAATATTTTCCTCACCTCAACAAGATTCCTATTTCTTCTCCTAGTTGCCTCTTTATCCCCCTTTTATTCATTAATTTGTGTTCATTACTAAAATTCAATTAATGAGTCAAGATTTGATCCCTTATATACTCCCTAATTTAAATCAAGTTATCTCTTAGATGGATATTCTTATGTTGGTTGTTGCCACATGGAGGTTCTCTACATTTCTCTAAATTTAATTTCTTATTCTTATTTTAATTCACCTTCCTCTTCTCTTAATTAGGTTTAATTAGTTTAGGATTAATCTTTATCCTTACAATTTTGTCTCTCTTTCCCCTTTTACCTAATTAAACTACATAATCTACCTAATATTTTCCAACATGGGAAGGGTAGAGTTTTTAAGGTAATCTATTTTATTTCTACTATGATCCTCTTAACCCACGTTTTATTTTTTATTTAATTACCTCGGTTTCTAACATCATTTACCCTTGATGTAAATTTACCTAGTTTTCATTTCTTGATTATATTTATGAGTTAATTTATTTTTAATGATTCCAAGGGTTCCAAGTTTGGTCGTGCCCTTCAAGAACTTCCCTTGAAGCTCCAAGGGTGCCACACCTAACAATTTATTTGTGATGCCAAGGGTGCAAAGTTGGTCGTGCCCTTCAAGAAATTCCCTTGAAGTTCCAAGGGTGCCAAGTTGGTCATGCCCTTTAAGAAATTCCCTTGAAGTTCCAAGGGTGCCACGCCACTTGCCCTTCAAGCATTCAATGACTACAAGGGGAAAGTATAGGTGCAACGTCATAGACTGCTATCATCTCTTATGTTTCCTACTATAATGAGACTAATGGTGTCGGGGATCAAGGAATCCACTTTGATGTGCGCCCCCCAATAAAATCCTCATGAGCGACCCAACTTTGGGACCTTCCCTCATGGCATCACGATCTTCAAGGAGAAGGTGTTTCAACCCTTCCAGCCCAAGTCACGGCGGGAGTGCTAGTGGGCGAGATCAGGGACACTGTCCCATCCCTCCCATGTAGTTCCATCCACTTGTACAACCTCATCACCCATATGTGAGTCATTCAGCCAAGCAACTATTCAGTGCCTGCAACCATTAACATATCATCAAAATATAGATAAACATATATAGCAGGTTTCAAAATCGACTTAGAATTTCAAAGATAAAATAATATAAATTTTCATCAAACCAGGTGTCGTCAACTCATCATGTGCGAATGCCTCTGGTGGTTTCCTACCATACTCAATAATAATTAGTAACCAGATTTCTCAGTGTTAGTCATTGTCATAATAGCATTATTACCATCACCTGGTCATTCACATCATTGTTCATTGTGAACTAGTACTAATGTAACTAGCTAACATAGGGGATACCTCCATCATGGCGAGCATCATCATAACCTTAATGGAACCATACATATAGATCAAAGCTATCATCATTATAAAATTAATAGAAAACATGTCTATCCTTTACTACTATCACCATCATGATATCAATAGAGAGTACACATAACCATTAATTATATCGTGATCATAATATGAATAGAGAACATACATAACCATCACATTCACTAATAATAGAGTCACGTTTCTGGATCCTCAACTTGAGTTCCTCATAGACTAAAGTATCTAAGATAATGTCATATTAGGGTCAGAAAACTAGAGTGGACACTACATACACTCCCTCTTAACAATGGACTTCGTCCCGAATTCCTTAGAGCATAAAGGAAAAACGACGACACATATCCTAGGAACCCTTCTTGAAACTCTTTCTAACGTTCTAGTGGGTAGGTTATAATTTTCCCAAGGTATTTATACCACGAATTCCATTATAACTAAAGGACTATATCTGGGGAACATTGCAGCCCAATTTTTTTTTTTTTTTTTGGACTAAGCAACAACAAGACAAGCGCAGTATAATCACAATCAAAATTCATCTCATGGTACAATTAATATATGATGCTTTCAACCAAGTAAAGTCGTCCACACACTGTACTCCTGTAGCTTCCAATTATAGTCATTCATTTCAAACTACGTCTACATGACCCTATAAGTGACAATGTCGGGTATACAAAGTGATTTGTATGATCATCATTGCATATGCTAGAGTTCACTGTCACAGATGTTGCAATAATATTGTTTTAGAAGAAAAGATCGTATAAATTATTCGTACGTTTGATATTTTTCAAAACGTCTTAAATTCTAAGTTATCCGTTCTAATAATTTTGCAATATTTTCCCCAATATCTCAATAAGTGTCATTTTGGACCCTTGTCAGTATACTTCCTAAAATGATAATTGTAGCATTGCATTTAGGCCATAGGTGGAAAAATGTCGAAAGAGGTGGACAAGTAAGAATAAGAAATTCAAATGGTGAACTTAAGCTCACGAGCTAGTAAAAGATGAAGGACTTTGATGTCGAAAGTGCTAAAAATTAAAACATTCTTATTAGCAATTGTAAATAAATAAATAATTAGATAAATTACAAAGCAAGTGATTGTGAGTCAAGATGTAATGTTCTATGAATAGTTCCTAGGAGTTCATCCAACGAAGAAACTCTTTGAAACATCACCACATTACTTACTTATAGATAATATCCTAGTAAGTAATGATGTTAGTGTCTCAGCTAGTTAGAGATGATGTGGCACAAGACCTAACAATGGAAGAATCTAAACATGCAGTCGATAATATATCGAGCATTGAATTAGGCATAAAGAAGAATACTCTAAATAAGGAAGTTATGCCAATCAAACAAAAACATACTTCCCAATCCAAGGAAGTTGTCTTCTATTTGCAAATGTGGAAAAAAAAAAATTTAGCTACATAAAAAATGTCGTGAGGAATTAAATTGGTTATAACACCTACCACACCTCACCTATCAAGAAAGAGATAGTGGCATCCTTGCTATCACTCAAGTTTATCTCCAAAGAAAGATCCCAACCTTTTTCAAAGAAAACCCAAGGATACTATTAAGTGATCACAACTTGTGACCAGTGACCACTCCACTTCACTTACTCATGCATAAACTATCAAATTATCATAGCAACCTATTGAAAATATGATATCCCAATTATAATATATTTTTGTTTCAATAACTATATTTATGAAAACTATAATTTAATTCAAATTATTATTAACAATTTCAAAACAAATTAATTTAATAATATTTCAAAACACACTCCTAATTTTTCATGTACCCATAAAAAAACATCATTTTGCAATCAATATTTAATTATTGACTTCTCTTTAATACATACCAATATATATAAAAAAATATATACAATTGATGTAAATATTAAATTTAACCAAGATATTACTACATAAAACATAATTTCTATATGTCAATTTATAACGTGCCACTTTTAACTCGTTATTAATTTTTAAAAGAATGTCTTGATTATTATTAGAGTATTAAAATGCTTCACATCCAACCACTCATAAAGCCTAAACCAAGAAAATTTGCGTATGACAAAGTCAAGATTAAGTTTTTGGTATTATACGATGAAAAGACAACTTATTGAAATGAGATGGAACTAGTTTCATTAGTCAAACTTATTTGTATGTTTTATTTTATTGTTATTAATTTCTGGTGATTGTTAATCATTAAATTGTTATAAATATATTAAGCACTCAGAGGTCCTTATCTGTCATAAAACATGTGCATTGACCAGTTCATTTTAAGGATGAGTGCTTCTCAACTGTATGTTTCATTACCATCCTAAGCAAAGTCTCTGATTCTTTAATTTTAGCAGTTCAATATGTGTATTAGAAATTGTAAAATAAATTCCATAATCCATTAATTCATAAATAAAGCTTCTTTCATAATTGGTTAAATTCATTGAAAGGGTCCCATTGGTACTTGCGATATTTAGTGTCTTCGTAGATTTGGTCCAAATTTTTATTGACTTTTAATAAATGATTTTGCAGAAATCAAGTACTTTTATAGAATTAAATTTGTAATGTTTATCTAGGAAGCTTCTCACTCTTGGAATAGTTTTCAAATTATAGTAGTGTCTAGCATAAAATGAGTTTGTTTGAGGAGCAAATTGTAAGGACCAGTGCTATACTATATATATTTTCATAAAAATGCCAAAACTATTTTTATAACTTCATAATTTTCATTATAAGAGCAATTTTATGAACCACGATTTTATTTTCTAAAATACTTTTATATCTTTACTCAATATTGATTAAAATGCTTATCTTTAAAAACACCCTACTAATATTCTAAGTTGTTTTGAAACCCATGTTTAAGTCTATTGTAATTCATGTTGCATAAATCTAAACATGCAAATCTCAAATTTCATATAAAACGAATTTTGTTCCCAATGTCATAAAGCATAACGTCACAGATCATAACATCACAAAGAATTAGTTAAGATATATTAACATTGGTATTTTAAAATATTTGGACATAGCATCAAAAATTAATTTAAAATATGCATTGGCCAAGAAACAATTAATTATTGTGAATTAATGGTTTTCATATTGGTCCTAAGACTGACTCATGAGGTTGACGCTAATGCCTGAAACATTCAAATCCTTGGAGATTCCCTACTAGTTATTCAATGAATGTGGAAGAAAATAACAATGAGTAATTTCACATTATAATAACTGTATAATATATTCATTCTCTTCTATCAATTTTCTCACATATCCACAAGGACAGGAATAGGATTGTTGATGGACTTTCTAAAGATGGAATAAGGTTGGAACACAGAATCTAGTATGTTTCTAAACAGTGAGGGCACTGTCTAAGATTGTACTCATGATGCATGTTGTAAATCTGTTTTATTTAGAGAATCTGGTGTGTTTCGGCAACTAGTCACATTACGGATTTGGTGGATTTTCAACAATTCATAGAATTTCAGATGTATGCATGGGTACCATCTAGTTTTTTCCATGTAAAGTTATGTGCTTTGTCTAATTAAAATATATTTGTTTCATTATACAATTTATTGACGTTTTATACTCCATTTTTCGCAGCTAATATCATTCTAACTTCAAGGAAAAATTGAACCATTTTTTTTTCATGGCAGTCTATTTCTTTGCGAACAAATATAATCGTAATTTTGTGAGGAATATTTGACATATATTGTATAACAAAACTTGGTTGCCTATATTTCATCATATTCCTTTCGGTCCTTATTCCTCGTGTACATCACGGGGCTTGTGACATTGGGCCTGTGGTGTATCTCCACGAATAGTGTATTAACATAAACAATAAAACAGATAATGAAAACAATCATGTCAAATATTTATGAACAATAGGCAATCATGGTGAGTAAGACCACTCACTACATGTACAAATTGAATTACGCGTAGCTCTAGAATGTGGGATATTGTTTCATTCTAATCAACCCCATTGACATGTCATAGGCAGGTTTTGACACTAGGTGGGGTGGATAACAATTTCTTATTTTAAGAAGTGAAGCTAGAACTAATTGACAATATAGATATATATAACCTAGTTACATGAGAACTACCTTTGGGAGTTGGAGAGCCCAATCCCATCATGTCCTAAGTTCTAAGGGCTTTGGAACTTATAGGAAACATTCCAAGAGCTTTGGGATCTTGGCTGGATGCTTTGGGTAAGGAGCACGTCACTCCCAACGTTGTTCCCATGATTTTTTGTGCATTGCTGACCCCATGGGGCTGGGTTATAACACCACATCAGCCCAACCGAACCCGCAAATTGCCTGCTAAAGTAACTTATGAATTTGCATTTTCACGTGCATTTTACTCATCAAGTACTAGCTGGGTCATTGATTTGCAAGGTTGATGGTTGAAGTACTATATTCATTAGGACACTCCTTGCCAATTTGGTCAAAGTTCAAGCCAATAAATATATTGACAACTATTACAAGTAAAAATAAATGCTAAAAATGCACTTATACTATTTGATTAAGTTCTAAGTTGTAATATTAATATTATATGTCAATTGGGATCTGGTGGTTAAATCTCTGGGAAATTTTGCTGAACGCAGCTGATCTAAACATGGCAGAATTTAAAGCAAAAGTAGCTGATTTAAAGAAGTTCTTCAACAAAGGATTCAAGTCAGTGAAGAATGCCTTAAAGTCTAGTTGGGAGAAGGTGAAACATATTGGGAAGAAGAAAGAAGCGACTCAAGGAAGCTAAGAGGAAATGATTAAAATCATAAGAGTTTAAGGGATTTCAAATCGTTTTCAATCATAACTGCTTGTTCATTGTCCATAGCTATTGTTAGTCCTTGAAGGAATTGGCAGCTTGAATCCATAAATTTTTTTTGCAACGTTCACAGCTTTTAGTGGATACATTGGTCCTCACAAATTCGTCAATTTTAGCTGTTGCCCTGTTTCTTCCCTTGAAATTCTATCTACTAGGGAAATCTAAAGCATCTCTGTTTAAATTTCATGAATTATGGCCTTTTTCCTTCTTCAATAGCCTAAAATTCCATGGCATTTTTAAGAAACTCTGTTTAATTTCATAAATTCTATTTTGCTTTGTTTTTATCCCCTGAAATTCCAAACGCTGTGGAAGTTTGTTGAATTTTTGCTTAAACTCCAACTGTTGGGGCACTATGATAATGTGTTCTATGCCGGAGTAGGCGGCATTATCAATTCCGAGTTTAACCGGCTCAAAATCGACTTTCTGTTCTGTCTCACTTTCCGATTGAATGTCACGACTAAAGTATGAGGACCAGTTCTATCGAGATAATGGCGTGGCCCATGGAACGTAATATTGCGTCAGCAAATGGCTGCCCTTTCGCCACGCATGAGTCCTCCCACCACCTTCACTATTGATAGACAGTTCATGATCCTGTGAATTCTCATCTTCTCCCTGAGAAATCTTATTGAGGAGGCCTTTAGATCCAAGGAATCTATGAAATCTACACTTGAGTATTTTTTTTTCAAGAGGCCTTGAAGCGTGAGATGGAAGGAATCTATGAAATCTACATCTGAGAAGCGAGGATCTGCATATGTCAGGGAAGGAATCAACCCAATTAATTTCCTTCGCATGCTCTCTACTTCATCAGCACTCAGGGACAGTAGATGTTGTTCGATGCTCCTATTGTTGGTGTTCTGCACTATTTTTTTCAGTAATATAAACTGAATATGAGCTTCAATTACGAGGCAAATGCCACAGCGTGTAAGCCAAATGCTCTGTGGAAAAAAATTGGGATGTAGCCTCCAAGCATGGAGTCGAAAATAGAACGCCGCGTGAAGGAATCCCCCTGCAGTTGTACGCAGAACACGAAGTTGGTGAAGAGTCTCATTGCTTCCGAAGGCTCATTGCAAATTCTTTCCCCTTTCTAGCATCTCAACAATTCACAATGCGGAGACGACGAACATTGCTCCAAGATTTGGATTGATGCCCTATCAAGCCTAGGCCACAAATCGGTTACGAATCTCGTCTTCATTGACCGAGACTTTTAGCTCTCCATTGGCACTTTCATAAACCAGAAAAATGGGAGTCTGCCCAACACCCCAAACCCGTATATCTACTAATCATATTCCATGACATTTAATTTATTTAGAACTTACTTACAAATGAACAGGTGAAGTCCTTCACATATAAATCTCAGACTCCAGTGCCAACCAAAAAAAACAACAGGAAATCATTATGCATTCTTCATAGCAAAAAAAAGAAAATCAAAATCAGCAATCATGTTTAACAAAACTAGTCATGCATGCATGGGCCTATAGGTCTCAAGGGTTTAACTTGGCTCTGATACCAAGTGTAGAGACCTACCTTATATATATTTTTCTTTTTCTTTTTTTCTATCACAATAAAATACAATCAGAAGAGAAAAACATTGGGAGTTCAAATTTATTCAGTACTGTCTAACATATCCCTACATTTTATTTCACTGAAAATATCATAAAATTTACATATATGTTTAACTAAGACCATAAAGCAATCGTAAAAAATAATATTGCAACACATATGTACCATTTATCAGAAGACGAGACTCCACTTGCTTTGGTGTTACTTGTATTCCCTTGTTGTCGGTCACCTTCGAAAGTGAATGATGACGTACTTGATCCGAATGCGATGACCCACCAGTTAACCTCCCAACCTACTCCTTGGGTACTCTTCTTCCCCACGGACCCCTGAGTTGCAATGGGGTTGTACAATGGAGGAATGCACTAGCTGGTAGAGGAGAGAACTCCTTGGCTCAAGATTCCACTCTCTAAAATCCTCTACCTCACCAAACTCACTATAGTTTTGTAATCATTGCTCTCACATCGTCTCATCCATCCAACAATAGGTTTCCCAAAAAGTCACTTCTCCCATGGCTTGCCCCTTCTTTTATAGGAGTCTTCATAGGTGACACTTGGCATGTCATGCATAATTAATTATTTTTTTATAATTCAATAGCTTGATTGTTCACCCACCCATGTGTCACTCTCTCATCAAGGGTCTCCCAAAATTATTTACTTAAATTTTAATTTAAAACTAATATTTTCCTCACCTCAACAAGATCCCTATTTCTTCTCCTAGTTGCCTCTTTATCCCCCCTTTTATTCCTTAATTTGTGTTCATTTACTAAAAGACAATTAATGAGTCAAGATTTGATCCCCTATCTATTCCCTAATTTAACTCAAGTTATCTCTTAGATGGATATTCTTATGTTGGTTGTTGCCACATGGAGGTTCTCTACATTTCTCTAAATTTAATTTATTATTCTTATTTTAATTCACCTTCCTCTTCTCTTAATTAGGTTTAATTAATCTTTATCCTTACAATTATGTCCCTCTTTCCACTTTTACTTAATTAAACTACATAATCTACCTAATATTTTCCAACATGGGAAGGGTAGATTTTTTAAAGTAATCTATTTTATTTCTACCTATGATCCTCTTAACTCAAGTTTTATTTTTGATTTAATTACCTCAGTTTCTAACATCATTTACCCTTGATTTAAATTTACCTAGTTTTCATTTCTTGATTATATTTATCAATTAATTTATTTTTAATGATTCCAAGGGTGCCAAGTTTGGTTGTGCCCTTCAAGAAATTCCCTTGAAGCTCCAAGGGTGCCATGCCTAACAATTTATTTGTGATGCCAAGGGTGCAAAGTTGGTTGTGTCCTTCAAGAAATTCCCTTGAAGTTCGAAGGGTGCCACGCCTAACATTTTATTTGTGATGCCAAGGGTGCCAAGTTGGTCATGCCCTTTAAGAAATTCCCTTGAAGTTCCAAGGGTGCCATTCCACTTTCCCTTCAAGCATTCAGTGACTATGAGGGGAAAGTATAGGTGCAACGTCATAGACCGATATCATCTCTTATGTTGCCTACTATAGTGAGACTAATGGTGTTGGGGATCAAGGAATCCGTCTTGATGCACGCCCTTCAGTAAAATCCTCATGAGCGACCCAACTTTGGGACTTGCCCTCATGGCATCGTGATATTCAAGGCGAAGGTGTTTCAACCCTTCCAGCCCAAGTCACGGCGGGAGTGCTAGTGGGTGAGATCAGGGACACTGTCCCACCCCTCCCATGTAGTTCCATCCACTTGTACAACCTTATCACCCATATGTGAGTCATTCGGCCAAGCAACTAATTTGTGCCTGCAACCATTAACATATCATCAGAATATAGATAAACATATATAGCAGGTTTCAAAATTGACTTAGAATTTCAAAGATAAAATAATATGAATTTTCATCAGACCAGGTGTCGTCAACTTGTCATGTGCGAGTGCCTCTGGTGGTTTCCTGCCATACTCAAAAATAATCAGTAACCAGGTTTCTCAGTGTTAGTCATTATCATAATAGCATTATTACCATCACCTGGTCATTCACATCATTGTTCATTATGAACCAGAACTAATGTAAGTAGCTAACATAGGGGATACCTCCATCATGGCTAGCATCATCATAACCTTAATGGAACCATACATATAGATCAAAGCTATCATCATTATAACATCAATGGAAAACATGTCTATCCTTTACTACTATCACCATCATGATATCAATACAGAGTACACATAACCATTAATTATATCATAATCATAATATAAATAGAGAACATACATAACCATCACATTCACTAATAATAGAGTCACATTCCTAGATCCTCAACCTGAGTTCCTCATAGACTAAAGTATCTAAGATAATGTCATATTAGGGTCAGAAAACTAGAGTGGGCACTACAAGATATTTTGGGATGAAAGGTCCTTGCCGTTACACATCTACATGTGGTCGTGTGGGATGACCAAAAATAATTTAGCTGAGTGTCCAGCTATCAAAAGATGTTTACATATTGCAGTTAGAGAAATTTTTTGGTTACTACAAGTTCACAGTGATTCACATATTGTCATTCAATGTATCCAAAAGTTGTTAAATGGGAAACTTGCTCACAAAAAGATGCAAATTTGGCACCTAGAGGACGTGGTTTCCAATATTAAATACCTATTACCGAAGTTTGGTTATATTGTTGTTCAACACACTTGTTGTGAAGGGAATAGGGTGGCAGACGCACTGGCTAATATGGGGTGCCAGTATCAAAACCTTACCTTGGATGAAGAATGGTCTGTTTCTTATATGAGGGATGATGTCTTATATATTCAACAAAGGATAGAGTATGACAAGTCTTCCTAGGAGGGAAGTATCCCAAAAGGGGGTGACATTAATGCCTCTTGTAATGACATATTATAATTAATTAACATCCTATGGGTGTGAGTGAAGTGTGGGTTGGCAGCCTCCAAAACGAGTGCCACACCCTACACTTGCCAATTCATCATTGTCGCATGGCATAAACATTGTTCCCAAGGTTGGGGTCACCTACTCCAATCCCTTCATGTTAAATGCTCAAAGGTGGTTGCATTTGGGAAGAGGTAGGATGTTATATTTGGCAGATTTTTTTCTAGAATTCTGATAATTTTGGCACTTCAACTTCGGAGAAGCATATCTAAAGATTTATTCAACCAAATGAATCTTGCAAGAGCTCGTTGGAAAGCTAAGATAGAAGAGAATAATATGGGAAGTTTAATTTTATTAGATTCAATCATTTAATGACGCAAGAATCCAGTAGAAGGAAAAGTGATAAATTTGCAAAAAAAAATAGTTTTTCTATTTTTGATTTGGGCAAATTTGATTTCCTTTGGAAAACTGTTGTCAATAATTCATTACGGGAAATATTCAATGATTGAACTAAACCATTTGAAGCAATCATAGCATGATAATTTCTTTAGATTTTAATTCATTATTGATTTAACAATTTGTTGAGAAGTGGTTTGATTTCTATTTTGTGCACCAATTTGTTTTAATTTCTAATTTTTGATTGTTTTTTGGTAGGAGAGAAGTTCGGAGATGGGGAGGAGAAGACTTGGAACAATGGAATTGCAACAACAAGAGAGAAAAAATCATTTTGGCCAATTAAAATTTGTTGGAGCAAATTCATTCTCCAACATCTCTATCATTTTAATTTTCTTTTGTAATTATAAATATGGCTTTTGTAGAAGAGAGGGAGGTCGTTCCAGATCTGAAACTTAGGTAGGCAATTCTTTAGAAAGAGAGTGCTTTTTGCAACACTCTAGCGGGGGGATATTTTTGTATATAATTAGCTATTGTTGACTACACTTGTGAATATTAAAAGAGATGTATTTCAACTCTGAAAATTTTATTCTATCATGAAATTTTCTGAGAATTTTATGTACTCAAAGGTTGTAATAAGATATTTAATTCTTGTACACTAGTGTCAGAGATAGAAGTTGATTGGTGGCCTGCAATTAATAAAATTTGAGGCAATTCTTGATCCATATAAGTATGTGTTTGTGATATTTTGCATTATTATGAATTCATTTAATAAATGCTTATTTTAATCATTTGAAAGCTATATTTTAACGATGGATCTAATTGCTATCAAATTTAATTATGAATTCAAATAGATAAAAAAAGGCATAATTGTTAACTATTTAGCAAATTCATGTCAAGATTATATTAGTTTTAATAATGATTGTTTTATGAGAACTATTTCGTTAATATAATCGTATATTTTTAGTTTGAATTCATTTTATTTGAATTTGGATGAATGTGCACTAGAGATCTTATGACTATTCATCAGATAACTTAATGCATATACTTGTTTGAAATAGCAATAAGTCTTGGGACTATTTCCTTGGCTTATTGACTTCATTTTTAATTCTAAATTCAAAGCTGGTTCAAATCCCCTTTTACCTTGCTCTTGGTTGAGTGGGGGACTAATCGTTCTTTCAATCGAGATAGGTTTACATTTAATTTATGTTACTTAGAGTAGATATGTATTTAGTTTTAATTGTTGCATTTTAGAAGTCCTCTTATATAGGGGCAGACTTTAGAGTGGCCTGGCTGAGCCATTAATTCAACTTAAGGATCAGTTTCTTGCATGAGCTCTGCAAGAGGGCAGATTTGATGTCTCTTTCTTATTGGCAGGTAATATACATACTATAAGCCAGCAGAGAAAGAGAGAGGGTAAATGGACCCAATTGAACCAATCAGAACCACCATTCCAAATGGAAAATGAGTTGATTTAAGTTCTCGACTGAATGGTCTCCCTTATAATGTTGACATGGTCATTTTAGGCCATCAACATTTTGTGTGCTAGATGGAGGGCCTGATGACTTTTTGTCTTTTAGAGTTTCTGTATTTTAAAGTTATATCTTAATCACAATGGCTCCTCTCAAACTTCCAATTTGGAGTTGTATCTCTCGACGTGCATCCACCAATACTCCACTAGCAAGACACTCGTCAAAGGTAAAATTTAACGGTAAGAGGAATTTTTCTGCATTTGATCATGCCCTATAGTTTATTAAAAAAATCAAATTCTAATTTTCATGATATTGATGAAAGTATTTATGCAGGATTTTTACTCTTACATTCTCGAGAAAACCAAAGACGGTGTTAATCTCTTCCAGTTGCCTCTATTCACAGTTGGGATCAATTTATCAAAATTTTCCTTTATGAATTTGATGGTCATGATTATGAACATGTATGTGATGAATTCGAATATTTACGAAGATTTGAAAATGAATGTTTCATAGATTTTACCGTTGGATTTTGATTAAATTGTTTAAGATTCAAAGTTGAAGATAAACTTTCAGATATTGAATTGATGGACTAGTTTGAATATGTTTGTACCCTTCCTTGCATTCATAATCCATATGAAACCATTACAAGCTTTGATGAATATTCTTCAACCTTTATTAACATAATTAACATAATTAAGAATTTCAATATGAATGTGCATACCAATCAAGATGAAGTTGCCTTTGTCATGTATGATCAATTTCTTCTCTTAGTACACACATCTTATAGCATTAATAATAATCATGATGCTCTCTCCCATGTTAATGAAACACAATCACAAATCTTGGAAAATTTTGCTAATCAAGTGCAAGAAGATACTAGTAATAATCTTGAAAAACCACTTACCACGAAATCTGAAAATCACTCTGAAATTATTCAAAAAATTAGTAATTAAATCAGCAAGCACAAGTAGAAATTGAGGATTACAATAATATGCAATCTACTGTAGAAATTTTTGAATTTTATCATGATGATCAAATGCAAAATTGAGGGCAGCCAAATAACATTCTTCAATAAAGCACAATTAACCAAATGAATGCTCAACAATATGAAATTTACAATGAAGAAAATATACATGAGTCTGCAAACAAATATTTTTTCAGATTCATTTCTTTAAACTCACATTTCTCTCTTTATCCTGATATTTTTGTTGATAGTGATTTATCTCCTCTTTGCATTAATATTGTTTTAGAAAACATAGAGGTTGATTTAAATAAATTACCTATTAGTTTTTATTAGGATAGAGAATCATTCATTGATCATTGTTCCAACATTTATGAACATGTGCATAATAGTCCTTCTTATCTTGATATATCATATGGGAATGAAGAGAATCCTAGTGAATGTCGTGAAGTCATTTATGATGATTACTTTGACATTGAGGATGTTGATCTATCTTACGCTTCATTAAAACCTCATGATCAAAGTCAAATCATATTTGAGAATGAAGAAAATTCTAATTCAAAATTTGTTCCAATAAATTTTCATTTTCAAACAATTAATCATTTTCATGATTTCAGCATTCAAGAATCCGTTCCAATTTTTTATTCTTATGATGATCAAGTTCTCACTCTTATTCATAATCCTAAATCTTTCTCTCTTCCACAAGTTGATGCCGATGACCTTTCTAATTGTATTATTTTGGCTAGTGCTTGTGAAAAGAAAAATGTTTCAAATCAATCCCAATTGTGTTGTAACATTAGTTGTAACAATAGTGTAAATTATGAGTTGATTTCATTGTTTTTTATTCATCTATTTTATTTGATTTCATATTTATTTTTTGTTTGAATTTTTCATTTGTTAGATATCATTTGCTAACATATGGAACAATTAAATGCCAAACAATTGCAATACGCATTATTAGAATGTAAAGAAGAATCTCAAAATTTAGATTATGTCCATCAAGAGCTTTTGATTTTCCAATTTCATATGATGGTCATATCTTATCAGCTTAATTTTCCATATAGAGTGCATCTTCAACATGAATCAACACTTGTGAGTGCATTGATCTAATATGAACATCTATCTAACACAATTGGGGATCTTCTGACATATTCACTAAGCCTCCATCCATACTTCATTGTTCCATTTCAAAGTTGTTTGGAAGCTTCATTTTTACCGAAGATCATTATTTACTTGTCTTATGTATATAACACTAATGATTGTTTAATCTCTATTTCATTTAACCTCTTCCATTCTCTATCAACTACTCATCCATATTTTTATGATCGCATGGAGATTTGGTTGGAGGAAACTTTCCAAGAGAAGGTGACTGTAAATAAGTTGCTTTTTGTAAATATGTTAGCAATAAATGGACATACCACATTCAAGTTTATTTATGTTGGATTAATTGTAATTGTATTTTTGTTACTAATGTGTGACTTGTAGAGTAATCTAGGGCATAAGGAGTTAAAAGATTTCTCTACTTGATAATTGCTTGTGATATACTTTTACCTTTTTGGCTTATATTCTTCTCTTTGTTATATTATTATTGTGTTATTTTCATCAAGACAATTACCAATATGCACAATAGTAGACAAGTGACACATTACGTAGGCTTGTCAGACAGAGCCAAAACCTCTCACCTCTTGAGGGGAAAGCCCAATCATGAATTCTTCTTATAGATCTTCAATTGACGAATACCAAGACCATGAAAAATACCCTTAACTCTAGTATCCTCCCAAGAACTTTGTCACTACCCTTGATGTTTTTCCTCTTCCCTGTCTCGACTTCCTTCTTGATCTTGAACTGCTTTCCTAAGATTTCTATAGAAACTCAGTCTCTGTCCTTCACATTGCTTCTTCTCTGCTTCCCGTAGAGAATCTCGGTCTCTAGGCTCTCATTAGAATCCTCTAGAGAATCTCAGTCTCTATCTCAATCTCTATCTCGGTCACCCAAATAATCTCAGTCTCTTAGGTTTACCTTAGATAAAAAACCCTAGTTTCCTTAATTAAGACCTATATTTCTTCTCTTCGGCTTCCAATAGGTTCTTCCTTCTATCTTCTTGTGATGTCTTCATTCCTTCTTCCTTTACATGTTGGAGAGAATATATAACCTAATACAAACCTCAAAAGAATCCTTCCTTCTTTATCCAAAGAAGAAACCTTCCTTCACTATACCCAGAAGAAACCTTCCTTCTCTATACCCAAAAGAATCCCTCCTTCGTTATACCCAGAAGAATCCTTCCTATCCCTTCTTCGCACTTCTACTTTGTAGGCCTCTTCTTCGCACTTCTCTTCATTGAATTACTTGTCGAGTTTCTTGCCTCTAAGTGAGGCCGAGTGTGGCTACTTATACACATCTTCTCATCTCCCTTAGTCTGACATGATCTCAAGTAGGGAGGTTGACTTATTCTAGCAAGTTCTTTCTTTGTTGTAGGCCGACTTGAAGAGGATAAGTGACAAGGTCTTGGAGGATGCTTTACATAGAGAAGTTTGACATTTTACAAAGTGTAATATGAATTCATTACGTGAAAATGACTCTATAATTTTATGACTAGACGACAAATGATTCCTAAAGACTCTTAATGGGAGTCTTGACTCAAAAATAAAATCTTTTGCTCATGAAACCCATGAAGCAAACAATACAATAATTTTATTTTTCTTCTTTACATCTCATTACATAAAATCTTAATTTCATGTCATTATGAAGACAAAACCTAGTTACACTTTTCAACACTCCCTCTTAACTAGGGAGGTATTCATAATGGTACTTGATCATTCTTAATCTGAATAATTTCTCATAAGAAAAATTTATATTGGTAACTCATTTATATACCATCATATCAACCAACAATGTCACATATCAAGGCCTTGACTAACAATTCTAGCTATCCACAATTTCAGAGCTCAATGTTGGCGAGACCAATGATTTATAGACGTACACATCATTGTCTCTCATGGAACATACCCTACCCGAGTACTCAGGGTGTGTTCCATCAAAACTATTCTTATCTTGGATCCACAATCCTCAAAGAATATCAGTCCTCTACCATCACTTTTCTCTTGGATGCCCTATCTCATTCTCAAAGAGTATCAGATTTCAAATGATTACCCAATCCTCCATTTTGTCTTCTCAAGTGAAGACCAGAATGATGTGTCTATTTCTCCTTCTCAAATGGGGAGGACATATTACAATAAAGGAATGTACTCATTACTACAAAAGGAATGTACCTAAGCTCCCTCTTGGCTTAGGAATTTCCAAGTTTCTTCCAAGTAAGAAACTTTTTTCCAGGCTCCTTCTTAACTAGGGAGCTACAATAGCTCCTTAGGTGGAGATGATGGGACAACCAATTGCTTGAAGAAATCATTTTCCTTTGATGTCATGAATTTATCTTGTCATGGAGTCTTCATCTTTTGAGACTTCTTCATAGGGCATAGTCCATCCATCACTTTAATTCATGAGTCATTCATGTCCTCATTCCTTTCATCAAAAAGTGATCCATCAGTTTTCATCTGCCTTTGCTTCATGTTATGTTATTTTCTTCATGCCATATTTTTCAAAAGGATCTTACATCCTTCTATATGGTCCTTTAAGAAATCATCCATAGATTTTCCCTTTGGCATTCTTGCATGATCCCATCTAGTTATTAGGAAATGATCACTTAAAAAATTAGCTTTGTGATGGTCTTTCATCATGACATCTTCCTATGGGTATCAACATCCTGCATACATGTTGACACATCTCCCAAAGATATCCATTGTCAAGGGTCTCTATCTTTTTCTGACTTTCATCAGAGTCTTTATATCTTTTTGGGAGATATTCTAGTCAAATATTCTTGGTCTCAGATAATGAATGCCTTCCACCATTGTTTTATATCTCATGATCTCTTCCCCCTTTTTCCTCACACTCTTCATTCCCAGGAGCTTCCAATCAGAGTTCCTTAATTGTAGTCAGCTCCCTTATGCTTCATATCAGAACATATTATGTTGATTTTATCTAGTGTGACCTATGCCTTTCTGCAACTTTTAGAGGAGGATATCCCCTTTTATTTGATCATGTTTCCCAAGATGGAAATAGTGATCCATATTATTTGCAATCATATGACATGACTTTCATAATAACCTATGTAAGCATGCATACCTCATATTTCTTTTGGGTCATCTAGACTTCCTACAACAACTTCCTTTGAACAAAGGAGCTTTAACCTTTAAACCTGCTTCATTGTTATGTCGTCATACCGCCATCCCTTGAATCCCGCGAGTTGGAATTCTTTATGAAACATTTGCTTCCTTTCTATATCGATGAATCCTCTTATAAGGATTCCATCAAAGAAACTTGAGGATCTTTCATATCCTCACCCAACAAATGTTTACTTATTGGCTATTGTATGATGATCCTAGTCGATGATGTCCTTTACTTCTTTCTATAGCTATCACTTGAGATTTCAATGATGTTTCCAAGAGCTCTTATTCTTTGTAATCAATAGAATTTATTCCAGACATTCTTTCTACTTCCCATGTCATGAGCTCTTACTTCTAATTCTCTTATCACGATGTTATTTTCTAATCTGATCCATCCTATCTTATTTACAACGCTTCATATCTATAAATTACAAGTGAAAATTACCTTCTAGTGAAGAAGATCATCTCAGTCATAGTAGAGATATTTTACTTCTTCCTTTTTAAGCTTCTTTGCCTCTGTTTCTTTCACTTCCTCAGTAATATGGGCTTCTTCCCTATCCCTCTTGCCCTTCTTACATTTAAGACAATCTCTTCTATAGTTCCCAAGTTCCTGACATCCATATCATCTTACCTTAGCCATGCTCTTCTTTTTATTTTGAGGATCAAACTTTCCAAATTTCGCTTTTCTTCTTGTCATAGCAACATATGCTTGATTATGCTCATTTGGTCCTACATCAACCTCTTCCTTAAGTCTAGTTTCTTCGATCTTACAGAGTGACCATAGATCTTGGAATGGAGTAGTCTCTTTCTTCCCATATAAACTTGAAGTGAAGTTACCCCATTCTCTCAGTAGTGCATTTAGTACCACTGTGGTCATCTCTCTATCAGACATGACTTCTCTTAGCTCTTGTAGTTGATCTCAAATTTCTGATATCCTCATGAAGTATGAGGCTATTCCATCTTCCTTGGACATATTTAGTTTGTAGATTTCTTTCCTTAATGAGATTACTTCTCCTGCAGTACTTCAAAAACAAAAAACTCTACCAATTTGTCTTATATAGCTTTTTCAGTCTCTAACTTTGATACATATGGGATTAGAGAGTCTTTAATAGATTCTATAAGAATCCTTTGGGCTCTCACTTCTCCCTTCATGAATCTAGCATGTTCTTGAGTATATTCCTTTGGAGGCTAGGTTATCGACCCCTTGATATGATCCATGACCTCATTCTCAATAAGATTTAGGTCTTTCATTTTCTTCTATGCAAGGAAATTTGCAGCCCCAACCAATTTATTACTTTCGTTTCAAAAAGATATTTTGATATTATCATATATATTCATAGACTTACTTGAGAAATTGATGCTTGCTTCCTCCTTAATCTTGATGTTGATAGAGGATTTTCTTCTTGAGGAATTTATGAGAGAGATCTTGATTCACGATCCTTCTTGAATGTTCTAGTCTTCCTTCTTTCTTGAAAATGGTTTCAAGACCCTTGCTGGTGTAGATTTATTCGATATAGGGTTTTGAATATCTTTCCATTAGTAGAATGTGTTATGATTCTTCTTTGAGGCTTGATATCTTCTTGATTGAATGCACCTTCTTGACTTCAACACCTAAGCTCCGATACCATGTTGAGTAATTGAGGGCATAAGGAGTTAAACCAACAGCACTTTTTAACAAAACCAGCGGCACTGCTCAAACGTCCGCGATTTGGAATGAAGGCAATGTGCCCAGCGGCATGTTTTTTCCTCTCTTATCAAAGTTAGGATTAAAAGGCTTATTGAGACTCTACGGCTGGGTTCTAGATCTAATCTTCTGCGGCTAGATCTAGATCTAGATCTAATCTTCTGTCTTATTTCTCTGCAGCTAGGTTCTAGATCTAATATTATGTTTCATAGACGAACCACCTATTCAATGTGTGGCTAGATCTATATCTAATATTTTGCCTTATTTCTCTGCAGCTGGGTTCTACGGGCAAGTAAAATATGGCTCCCAGCTTCACGAAAATAGTTGTTGGCTCAGTTCCATCCACTTCTAGAGGGAAAGCTCCTGCCCATATCCTTAGTGAAGCCCCAACTCCCACTGTCCAGGTGGTCCAGGCCTCACTCGATGAGGCTTTGAAGTTTTCATAAAGTGCCCTAATCTATCGGTTCAATGGTTTTTGGCCGCGGCTAACAACACTCCACAATTGGATCTCGGAGTTATGGAAGCCTGTCATTTCTGATGAAATTAATATCTACCCCTGTGCTAGGGGTTTCTTTATATTAGATTTTAAAATCCTGAAAGTAGACAATGTATTCTAGATTCTGGCCCTTGGTTTTGGGAAAACTCAGGCCTATTCATGAAGCCATGGAACCCATCATTCGATCCCTCAACAACAGTCATAACCTCAACACCAGTTTGGGTGAGATTGCCAAGCCTACCCTTACATCTCTGGGATCTCTCATCGCTAAAAGCCATTGGAAATGCAATTGGGAAATTTTACTGCAGGTTCCCAGAAACAGAGGAACATGCCAGAACCACCTATGCATGCATCTGTGTGGAAATGGACTTCAACGTCGGATTCCCAGCTGAAATAAACCTAACAAGTAAAGACTATGTGTGGAACCAGAAACTTGATTATGAAAAGTGTCATCTTCAGATGTCGATCATGCTTTGAGACAGGCCATCTAGCCAAAAATTGTCCAAAAGCCTCCTAGAAAAATTCTACTAGAAAAAACCACCACAGATCTACATGGTGGGAAGGAGCACAAAAAGAACACTACACTGTCATCAAAGAAGAATACTCTAGAGAAACTCTGAATCACAAGAATACGGGCAAGAAAAGAAACAACCTCAAGACAAGCAAGGGAGAAAGCCTCGCCCAACAACAAAAAGTGAACTCGACGACCCTTCAAGCATCAACAATTATGAGGATTCGAATACCGCACAAAATAAATCTTCATTTAACAACAAATCAGATCTCCTAGACCAAATTTCTTCTTCGACTATCTTCAAAAGGACGAACACAATAGATCGCGAAGCTAAGACACCAATGTCCCAAGAACCAGAAGAGATGAAGAAGATGCAAGATTAAAGAAGTTGGAAGACTGTAGAGAAAAAAAAGAAAGCTACAGCACCAATCTCGCCAAGAAAGACGAGGAGCTAGACAATTAAACTAAGAAAATTATAGGTCCGATAGACCAATTTGGTCTCGGTGGACGTTAACCATCATCATCAAAATATTTCTCTACTTGATAATTGCTTGTGATATAATTTTACCTATTTGGCTTATATTCTTCTCTTTGTTATATTATTATTTTGTTCTTTTCATCAAGACAATTACAAATATGCACAATAGAAGACAAGTGACACAGTATGTAGGCTTGTTAGCGATGGCCAAAACCTGTCACCTCTTGAGAGGAAAACTCGATTAGAAAATCTTCTTATAGATCTTCAATTGGAAAATACCAAGACCATGACAAAGACCCTTGACTCTAGTACCCTCCCAAGAACCTTGTCACTACCCTTGGTTTTCTGCCTCTTCCCTATCTTGACTTCCTTCTTGATCTCGAACATCTTTCCTCAACTTTCTAGAGAAACTTGATCTCTATCCTTCACATTGCTTCTTCTTGGCTTCCCCTAGATAATCTCGGTCTCTAGGCTTTCACTGGTGTCCTTTATAGAATCTCGGTCCTATCTCGATCTCTATCTCAGTCACCCAAAGAATCTCGGTCTCTTAGGTTTACACTAGATCAGAAACCCTAGTTTCCTTAATCGAGACCTATATTGCTTCTCTTCAGCTTCCAATAGGTTCTTCCTTCTCTCTTCTTGTGATGTCTTCATTCCTTCTTCCTTTGCATCTTGGAGAGAATATATAACCTAAGACAAAATTCAAAATAATCCTTCCTTATTTGATCCCAGAAGAATCTTTCCTTTGCTATCCAAAGAAGAAACCCTCCTTTTCTATATCCAGAAGAAACCTTCCTTTGCTATATCCAGAAGAATCCTTCATGTCCCTTCTTCGCACTTCTGCTTTGTAGGCCTCTTTTTCGCACTTTTCTTCACTGAATTACTTGTCAAGTTGCTTGCCTCTAAGAGAGGTCGAGTGTGGCTACTTATACACATCTTCTCATGTCCCTTAGGCCGACATGATCTAAAGTACGAAGGTCAACTTAGTCTAGCAAGTCCTTTTTTCGTTATAGTCCGACTTGAAGAGGATAAGTGACAAGGTCTTGGAGGATACTTTACATATACAAGTTTGACCTTTTAAAAAGTGTAACATGACTTCATTACATGACAATGACTCTATAATTTTATGACTAGATGAAAAATCATTCCTAAACACTCTCAATGGGAGTCTCGACTCAAAAATAAAATATCTTGAGCATGAAACCCATGAAGCAAGCAATAGAATAATTTTATTTTTCTTCTTTACATCTCATTACATAAAATCATAATTACATGTCATTATGAAGACCAAACCTAGTTACACTTTTCAACATGACTTGTACATAAATGCAGGAAACAAAATGCTTGAATGGCTACATTGGAAGTATGAATATACTTAGTTATATTTTCCATTATCTAGTTATTTTAGGAGTAGTATTAGTTTTGTTTGTTGCTTTTTAGCTTGTTTTAATTTTAATAATACAGGTAGAAGAATAAAGCGAGCAATTAACTTTTTTCTAATCTGCAACATGTTCATGGAAGTATTTCCATTCTCATCATAATTTTATTTGTGTTCTTTGCTTCTACATATTTCCTTTCTTTGCAAATTTAGCAAAAATGAGTCAATAAATCATATTTTGCCTCTCATTGATACAGTTGAAATTTATTTGTTGACTCTTTCTTATCTTGATTTGTCACAAGCAAAGTAAAATTGCATAAAAATATTGCAACAAGTTATAAATTGATTTTATCTATGATTTTATCTCTACGCATTCTGAATCTTAAATTTTCAAGTTGAGTTAAAGCCTTTCCATTGCACTCATCCATTTTACATCCACTTTAGTCGCATTTCTTCTTCTGAATTGATTCAGGGCCTCTATATGGTAATTATTGGAAACCCAATCTTCTGATTTTCACTTTCTGATATCGTTCCTCGAGATTTCAGACCTTCTGGCTTATCAAATTCTTTGGTTTATGTTATATTAGAAGCATTTGACAACACATTCCGAGATTTCTCTGAGGTCCACGAGGCATATTTTATTTCTCTTCTCAAATTTCACGATCTCAGAATCTCGTAGAAGTCATATTGAACTATTACCGTATCCGAGCTCCGATATTATGTTTTTATCTAATATTAATTTTGGGCTTCTTTTTATCGGAACTCTTATTTGAAAGTTTTTCAAGAAATATTTATATCAAGACTTCTGATATCAAAAGTGAAAATAAATTAAATCTCCTAAAAGGAATCCCGCCAAATTTTTTTTAATAACAAATGCTTTATTTATCGGAAATTTGTCTATCAAAGAATCGTTCTCATTCCAAAAGTCTTTTTTATCAAATCTCTTACATTTTTCTCTCTCAGAACCTTGGAACCTTACGATATCGGGATCTTATCATTAATCAATTTAAATTTCTTCCCGATTTTTTTTTTTGCCTCATTTCATTTTGGAACTTTGGAATATCAGGTTAAGTATCCTCATAGTCCTCTGGTCAATTCATTTATTGTTAAATAGTTTGATATATCACTATAATCACATGGGGTCCTATTTGATTATCTTTATATATTTTGACTTTCATGTTATCATGGCGTTCGAAGAGCTTGGATGTATTTTAAATTATAATTTCATCAAACACCAAGATTTCATTTCTCTAGATGACAAAATGAATTTTAAGAATATTCATTCTTCCTTGTGTGTGCACATGGATATTATCATTATGCCTTCATTGTAGAGTTGAGCCTCTTTTGACTCTTCTCGGTAATCTTCCTGAGTTCATCACCTATGGCTTTCTTACATTTTCATATTTATCTTACTATCAAATGCTCATCCCATCATCCCGATCATTTTTTAGTATGCATCTTTATTTGCTCTTGAGTGGGTATTATGATGATGCAACCAACTGGTATATTTGGAACATGTGAAAGCAATGGATCATGGGAAACCTATATTTGAATTCTCTTTTGTTTGAATTTTTTATATATCACTTCATATTTAGCATACAAAACTCAAGTCCTCTCCCTCTACACATATGCGTCACATAGATTGGGATTTAGTCTTGATTTTCAATAGTTTATGAAAACCATGAAATAGACATGAAATCTAAAAAAATAAAGAGAACAATCACTGTTGCAATTCATAGAGAAGCACATCTTCATTTTCATTTCTAATATATTTTGTTCATTTCCGATCTTTTGAGCATGAGATATCATTTTTATAAGATTCATTGTTTGCTTTAGTTAAGCTTTAATAAGTTACGATTTGGGGCCAATGAAAACTACATTGAAAGCCACTTCTTCATGCTTTTAATTCCAATTAAATGAAGAGGTTATCCTTTGACGAAGAAGATCAACATTTCTTAGGTAAATTTCTAACAAAATTATTCAATGGTAAGTTTCGTATGCCCATTTTCATTTGTTTCTGTTTCTTTAAGTTTTTGTTTTAGTTTTCGCTGATATATATCTCTATTTTGCAAATCTCTCAGAATTATTTTGCACTTCTACCAACTCATATTTAGCACTCATTCTCTATATTGTTTGACTTTGAGTTTTAGAAGAGCAGTCACGGTGTCCAACAAATCAGCTTAATTGGGGAGTCCCTAAAATTTTTAGCGTATTTCTCAAACATTGCTTTTATTTAGAAAAAAAATAAGATGCTTTTATGCAGGCTTTGTTTTGAAATTAGAAAAATTTGCTGTAGACAAAGACTTCTCATTTGGCTTCATTTTACCTCATGGCTACTATTTCCCTTACGGTTTGGAAGCCTAAATTTTTGTAACTTTGCAAGATAAAATTTATTAAAATCTCAACATAGGATGAATACTCACATGGTTATATTATTTGACTCTTTTGTTAAGGTATTTGTATAGTTAATCTTATTGGAGTTGTCTTTTTTAATTTGGACTTTTCCTTCATTTTTCTTCTTCTTGTTTGACATTTTTGGAAGTTTGTTAGTAATTTCTTTTGCTTCAAATTGGATTTCTTTTTCCTTTTGTTGATTGGTTATAATTTGATTTTGGTGATTCCGCCAAGATTTATGTAGACATGGGCAATTTTTACTCTATTTTTAATGAGTTTCATTCACCATTAAAGGTATATCTTTAGGAATCCTGAAGCCCCCTTGCTTTAAATATTTTTCATGGAGGGACACATCCTTTCCAAGTAATATAGTTAATCTTTGCAGGGAAAAAATTGACCTGAGTTTAATTCATTGGATCCCTCCCATCCCTCTACTTTATAAAAACCTCTGATTGATAGTCGTGGGGAAAGATTCGAAGTCAACATTATGGAAGTATTATATCCATTTGCTTAAGTCTCTAACACCATCCCACCCCTTTCAATTAGGTACATCATAAACTAAGCTCACAAATGTGCTTATCAAAAGGGTGATCAAAAGGGGAAGTATGGGAAATACAAGTAAACTCGTCGGGGCTATGGACTCTTGCTAGTAGCAGTGTCATGCTTATATGTAATAAAATACAACTTCATCGGGGTACTGACCAGGCTTGCTGGTAGTGAAGTGATTCCAAAGACCATTAATATCGATTGATATATGCTTTAACTAAAAACTCTTATCTATTCCTTCTTGTATTTCTCATACAAGGCAATCCTAAAATAAAATATTTTCCATAATTTAGATTCATGATTTTAGACTCATTCTACTTTGAGTGCTTATCTATTTGAACTCATGTTGCTTAATTCATTAATGTGGGACCCTTGGAAATGTTTTATAGTTTGACAATTTATAAAATTCCTCATTTTTAACCTTTGGGTAAATTGAAGTTCGCTATCTTTTTAACCAGAGATAATTGGTTTTTGCCCGTGTATCACCATTGTTGTGGTGAAATTACAACACTCCCATTTTTAATTTATTTATTTTAAATAATGGATACACTTTCTGTAAATTTTGGCTAAATCGCCTTTTAATATTTTCTTTTGGTTAAGTGTCCTACAATTTTGCCAAATTTTTATTTTCTTCAAATTTTTATTTTGATTGCTTCATTGTGTTTGAATTTTTGCAAGATTTACATTAGTTCTTACTTCATCTCATTTGGATGCATGGTTTGCAAATGATGTTCATCCGAAGTTCAATAATTTTCGCTGCGAGGGCTAAAGAATGTACAAAATATATATTATTTTAATTTTTGTAAATTAATTGTAAATATTATTTTTTAGTTAATTTTTATTGATTAATTCATTGTGGGCTAACAATCTTACAAAATCACCACAGTCAAATTGTAGAATAATTAAAATTATGTTGTTTTCGGATTTCAGAAGTCCATGTTACGTCCCAATTTAAAAGAAATTACAAGATCTGAAATCTCAAAATTGCAAAGTGGTTATAGTTTTTAATAATGTCGAGACCTTTATTACCAATTGGTTGTAGTTTATGGGCGGGTCCCACTCCATGTGGGCCTTATATCACACCTTATGCCTCCCACCTAACTTTTATTCCTCCCTCTTATATCATATCAGAACATTTTAATTGGAGTTAAAAATAAATAAATAAATAATTCTGTTGTTTTAAAATCCTTCGATGCCCGATGGTCTATTGTCATCACCATTAAACACTTCATTTTACCTCCCTTCATTCATCGACCTCGAAAATTTTTATAACCTCATACCTTATAACTCCGATGACTCATCTTCTCTCACCTCCAATATTCTTATCGGAACAATTACATTGGGGCCATTTCAATATGACCTTCGATAAATCATTCCTTTGATACTACGATATCACCAAAACTTCAATGGCATAAGACCATCTCATCGGGCCCATTATGCATCTCGACATGTTTTATATTGGAACCTCAAAACGATTCAATATCGTAACATTAATTAAAAGGATCCTCTAAAATATCTCTTCCGATATTTTAGCTCCCCTCTCTATTCCATTTCTTATATATAAGTCCCTCCTTATGCCACCACTTATCCACCATGGCTCATACGTTGAGCCAAAATCCACTAGGCCCATTCACTTGGGACCAATAGCCACTTGACACGTGTCCTATTTTTGTTTAATTAATTTTTAATTATTTTAAAATTTTCAATTATTTTAATTACAATATAATATTTAATTCAATAAATTGTTTTTTATTAATCTGTAATTAAAATAATTAATTTAAAGTTTTTTAATTGTATTAATTAATTTAATAACTGTAAATAAAATTGTATATTTAATTAATAAAATAACATAATTAATTGTTGTAGTTAATTAGAATTATTAATTTAGTTTAGACTAGAATTTTTTCTTGATTGTGGCCTAGGTAGACTTTTTTTGAGAATTTTGATCATTTTGGCACTTCAACTTCGGAGAAGCATATCTCAAGATTTATTCAACCAAATGAAGATTAAAATAGCTCGTTGGAAAGCTAAAATAGAAGAGAATAATTTGGGAAGGTTAATTTTAGTATATTCAATCATTTAATGACCTAGAAATCTAGTAGAGGACAAAGTGACAAATTTGCAACAAAAATTAGTTTTTCTATTTTTTATTTGGGCAAATTTTATTGGCTTTGGAAAACTGCTGTCAATAATTCATTCCCAACAATATTCAAATGCTGAAATGATCCATTTGAAACAATCATAGCACGATAGTTTCTTTATATTTTAATTCATTATTAATTTAACAATTTGTTGAGAAGTGATTGATTTCTATTTTATGCACCAATTTGTTTTAATTTCTGAATTTTGATTGGTTTTTGGCAGGAGAGAAGTTGAGGAGATGAGGAGGAGAAGACTTGAACAATGGAATTGCACCAACAAGAGAGAGAAGAATTTTGGCCAATTAAAATTTGTTGGAGCGAATTTATTCTCCAACATCTCCATCATTTTAATTTTATTTTGTAATTATAAATATGGATTTTTTAGAAGAGAGAGAGGTGGTTCCAGATCTGAAACTTGGGTATGAAATTCTCAGCAAAGAGAAGCCTTTTTGCACTACTGTAGGGGGAATATTTTTGTAGAGAATTAGCTAGTTTGGACCAGACTTGCGAAGATTAAAAGAGATATATTTCAACTCTGACAATTTCATGTACTCAAAGCATGTAATCAGCTTTAATTTTTGTACACTATTGTCATAGATAGAGGTTGATTGGTGGTCTGTAATTAATAAAATTTGAGGCAATTCTTGATCCAGATAAGTATGTGTTTGTAAAATTTTTCACTATTGTGAATTCATTTAATACATGTTTGTTTTAATCATTTGAAAGTTATCTTTTAATAATGGATCTAATTTCTATCAAATTTAATTATGAATTTGAATAGATAAACAGGGCATACTTGTTAACAATTTAGAAAATTCATGTCAAGTTTATCTGATTTTTAATAGTGATTGTTTTATGAGAACTATTTTCTTAATGTGAGCATATATTTTTAGTTTGAATTCATTTTATTTGAATTTGGATGTAGGTGCACCAGAGATCTAATGACTATTCATCAGATAGTTGAATGCATATACTTGTTTGAACTAATAATAAGTCTTGGGACTATTTCCTTGACTTATTGATTTCATCTTTTATTCCAAATTCAAAGTTGATTCAAATCCCCTATTACCTTTCTCTTAGTTGAGAGGGGGACTGATCCTTCTTTCAATCAAGATAAATTTAGGATTTATTTTTTGTTGCTTAAAGTAGATCTGAATTTAGTTTTAATTATTGCATTTTAGAAGTCCTCTTATACAGGGGTAGATTTTAGAGTGGCCTACCTGAGCCATTAATTCATCTTAAGGATCAATTTATTGCATGAGATTTGCAAGAGGGAAGATATAATGTCTCTTTCCTATTGGCAAGTAATAGACATATTATAAGGCAACAAAGAAAGAGAGAGGGTAAATGGACCCAACTGAACTTTGTTAGAACCACCATTCCAAATGGAAGAGGAGTTTATTTAAGTTCTCGACCAGGTGGTCTCCCTTATAATGTTGACATGGTCATTTTGAGCCATCAACAAGATCCATGTACACAGTTACAATGATCAGACACTAGTTCCAACAGTGGAACATTAAGTCACTTCTTGCTTCTCCAAATAATAGTTTTCTCTCCTATGCCAAGTAGAGAAGCCAAGACTAGATTTCCAAATCTCAAGCCTCCAAAAGCCCTTTTCTTGAGTTATGAGGTTGCTTTTATAACAAGAGGAACAACCTTTCATCTTCCCATGATTCTTCGATTAACCTCATGACTCTTGGACTTCTAATGTGTCCTTTGTACTTCTAAGCAACTCTTAAACCTCTAAATGAATTTTTGACTTCTCTATATGAATTTGGGACTTCTACACAACTCTTTTGTCCATATATGGCTATGTGACTCTTCATATTCCACATATGACCCTTGAACTTCCACACATTAGTTTTTTTCTTTTTCCTTGAAAATACATCATTACATTCACATGATGATGTGGCATGACATATGGACACATATTGACCATTATGATTACATGTGTACAAGTTGTGACTTGACAATGATGACATGGGATTCACGATGAGGTGGAAGTGTCAAGCCATCTTCTATGCTGCTTCATCTTGAATTATTTATGGTATATCTGATATATGCTTCATCTTCATGAAAAATCCACTTTGTTTCTTATCTTCACCCTCCAAAGGGTCTTAGATGAGCTTTGGAATCCTCTGAATCATCATGCTATGTCTTCTTTCTATTTTGGTCCATGATCTACTTTATGTCTCCATGATAGCCCTGTTTTGTTCTTCTTCTCTGCAGGTGTTTCTTTATACTTTCTCCTTGCTATTTTATTTGAGCATTGACTTGTCATGCTAGGAAGGTACTCCTTCCAATGAAAAGCATACATGACAAGGAAAGATAATTCTTAGAATCATCCACTCTATCACTACCTAGGTCATGGAATGGTCAACTCATAATAGGCCTGTGAGAGGCTTAAAAGAAGAAGGCTTGATAAGGAGGGCATAGTCAAACTCATTAATGGCTTAGGAAAGATTCACTGTTCATTTTTACTATGTCATGCACTATGAATATGGGCTCTCTTTGGTCCAACACAGTGAGGAAACTGAAGGGACAAGGTGGGAAGGTTTGTTGCTTCAAGCTACACCATGCACCCTAGAAGGAAAGAGAGGAAGCTTTGAAAGATTATTTTGACTAGTAAAGGCTAAGAGGAGGGATCCTTTCGCCTTTTCTACTATGACATGCATTGAATAGGAAGCATTTAAGAAAGGCTTGAGCGCAAGCACATTGGGTAAGAAGGAAGGGTGAAGGATTCACGCTTGCGTTATGCATTGGAAGGAAGAGGAGGGTCAAGGGAGGACGCAAGGCATAGGTCTGAAGGGTGAAGGAATGCCACTTGGGATTGGAAGTGCGTTTTTCACTCAAGGGATTTAAGGAGGGTGCAGGGTGCAAGTCCGAAGGTTGAAGGAGTCAGGATTGGGCCTTCCCAAGTGCATTGTACGCTCAACAAGAAGGGAGGCTTACTTTAAGGGGGCATTCTAGAAAGGGAAGGGAAGGATTATGCTTGGGAGTGAGATTTTCCCTCTAGGCTAGCATAATTTGACCCGACAATGGGTGCTTGTTCATCTGGAATGCACTTCTCATTGAGGGAAGCCATATAAAGGAAGTCACTTTGGCTAGGAGGGTTTTCATTGCACTGGGATGATAGGAGGGTCTTTACATTGCATGTTTTGCCTCTACAGGAGGGTGGAAGTGGTCCATGTTGTTAGCTAAGAGTTTCCCATGTGCCATGCAAGGGAAGGGTGACCAAAACTCAATGTAGTGAGTCAGTAGAAACAAGAAGGATTAAGTGAATGCCTTTGGGAGAATCATAATGTGCAGTAGTTTTGAGGTTATCTTGAGGACTTAGTGCACCAATTTTGGTGAGTAGGATTGAATCATTGATGCCCATGAATAGGTTAAGGTCCTCACTTTCTAAGAGGGCTAATTCCTTCACAAATTGCACTGGGCTACAGGACCAAGAAGGCTCCAAAATGGCTGAGTGTGAGACCAACAGAGTAAAAGAGAGAAATTCATTCGAACACGACTCAAACATGGAGCATAAACATAAAACCATCAATACAAGCCAAAATGATACACATAACTCATGGACAATAATCACACGTTGAAATGTCAACAAAGCAACACTTATTTCTAAGTGCAACAGTTGAAATGACACATTATGAAACTTAGAACACAAGT
This sequence comes from Pinus taeda, assembly GCA_000404065.3. Lineage (NCBI taxonomy): Eukaryota > Viridiplantae > Streptophyta > Pinopsida > Pinales > Pinaceae > Pinus > Pinus taeda. Next base: position 165,550 of record APFE031231765.1, read on the forward strand.
TACGACAAATGTGTTGACTATGACCAAAAGGTGTGCTAAGTTGTAGGAATGTGTCTAGAACATGTTCTAATCATATATAGGACTCTGTAATGAAGAAGAGTGCCAGAACTAACTTTGGTGATGTGCAAAGGTGTGACAAATTCATGAGTGAAAATAATAAAAGTGACACCTGCGACAGGAGGAAAACATGAAGACTACACTTGCAAAATACGAACGAACTTGAAATTGACACATGCTAGAGCAAAGATAACATAAAAATGACACTTATTAAAGTGAAAACGAGCAAAAGCGACAACCGTGAACGTAAAAGTGATGTTGCGGAAAAGCGACATTTGGGAAAACTAACCGAAATAGAAGTATAAACGCAAACAAAGTGAGGGAGATTGTCAACAAAAGTGTGCATTGATTTTCAACATGAGATAAACATCATGCATGCACTGCCTTTATGGATGGTGTTATACTTGTTCAAGCTACCATAAAGGAAGTGTGCTCATGAACTCATCAAAGATTGAGCATGTGTGTGAGCAAGTGACTTGATAGTTTAAAACTAGGAAGAAGACTTAAACCCTTTAAAAAACATCAATTGACCATGGAGTAACCATAGGGTGACAGACCGTAATATCCTCAGTAGGCTCCAAAATTCAAGTTTGAGCAAATTTTGGAGGGTTTTGATCACAGTGTCAACACTTGGCAACACATTATTAAAACTCCAACTTCTCTATTTAGGTTTGATTCTCTAAGTTAAAGGTCTTGTATTTTCAGGAAGTATTGATTCATCATGCAGATTACCATGGCTTCCCCACTTAACCTGGTTAGAGATAGGGTCCCCTCCATTCCCTTACTCAGTTAAACGCATATCAAGGCTTGCCAAATCACAATTGTTTCGATCTAGGAAAGGGTAATATATAACTAAGAGTTTAAGATACAAGAGCATGAATATTCATCTGAGGTGTTGCTCCACTGTGAGCATGTCTGGAAAATATTCTAACAGAGTCAATACAGGGACACAAGCATTGCTTCGCCGCCAACGCGGGGGCTTTGCTCAAAGAACCTATGACATAGCACATGCGTTCATGACATACTAAAAAATACCCTTAATTTGACTACATACTGGAAAATACCTCTAAAAATCACTTTATTTAACCCCCTTCCAATACAAACCCAATACACATTCCCAATTTAAAAAACCCTTGCTTTCACTAGATATTGTACGTATCTAGTTTTTCATTAATATTGTTTATACCCCTTTATATTGATATCCCTAGTATAGTAACATGATGCCTCTCTTATGGCCCCTACATTCTACAATGCACCTTTCTTCTTTTGATATACATTTTAGATGCATTTTAGTTCTCCCACAATGCAAAATTACTCAACCCACACTCAAGCACATCTCACTATGATTTGTGGCATTTAATGGTCTAAAGCACACAAAGATCAACCATGTTTTAGGAATATTGATTATGATGAAGAAAAATCAATTGATGAATCTTTATGAATACATTTTCACCAAATAAGGTGTTCAAGAAGAAGTCTAGATGTTCCCTGTGGATTCCGAAGGCAATCTGTCTAAGGCTCATGTTCCTACTGGTGTTTTAGGCCACAAACGAAACCCATGAACCAAAATTATGAAATGGATAGGCCATGAATTCATACTGTAGATAATCACGAATTATGTTTCATGGGTTCATTTTATGTATGATTCCAATGCAAGGTGAATGTACATTTTTTCTATGAAAAGGATTAAAATGTTGCAAGATAATCATTTCCTTAACAATGCAACTTAATCCAAAAGGTGCATGAAAGAGAAATAGGTTTTGCCACATGTAACCTCAAAAATGGTTGCATGAGAAAAACGCATAAGAGATTTTACCACATGATGGAGTTGTGACAACATGTAAAGCATGACCATGGGAAGAAGCCTTATGGAACAAGAAGAAATGTTAGGTTTAGGTACATTTAGGGTTGGAATTTTGATTTCTTTTTACCAGTCACACAAAGGAGAAAAATGTTTGCCACAGGTAACTTCCAAAATGGTTGCATGAGCAGAACATGCGAGAGATTTTACCATCAAGTGATGGAGTTGTGACAACATGTAAAGCATGACCATGAGAAAAAGCCTTACGGAGCAAGAAGAAAGGTTAAGTTTAGGTGCAATTAGGGTTAGAATCTGGATTTCTTTTTACTAGTCAGAAAATTATTATTTTTTACATTTTGGCTCATGATGCTTCCCTTCAACGAATGTTATGTTTCAAATTTCACCCTTAAAGAGAGATGTTGTGATAATATATCAACCCTTCACCAATAAATATTTCATTAAAAAATTATCCTTCAATTGCAGATTTTGGAAATATTTTGGAATTTGATGGATATGAGTTTTTTTTTGACATAGCTCTTGTCTATCAAATTCCAAAATATTCCTAGTATCTATAATGGAGATAAAGATAGCTCAAAAGCAAGGGTGGATTTTAAGGAACCTAGAAGTTGGGGGATGGCAGTGATTTAGGATCAATGTGTGTAGGATTCTGATTCAAATTGTTATCACTGTGAAAAAGTTGTAGTGAAATTGTTTTAAGATTTTTTAATT
>APFE031231765.1:182333-196345 GCA_000404065.3 Pinus taeda
CAGTCAGGATAGTTCTCCTTGCCAGTGAGAACTATTCCTATCATAGAGATGATTGAATGCATTCTGTAAAAGGTTACTTCTGCTGATATAAAAAACTTTTGCTGATATATACTTCTGATGGCGAAAAAAAATTGCTCTTAAAAAACTTCCGCTGCTTTAAAAAAATGATTTTGATATGGAGAAAAATTCTGCTACATATATCACCATATATATCTCTGCTTTAAAAATGATTTTGATATGGAGAAAAAAATCATTTAAAATTCTGATTTATATCACCATATTTATATTCAAAATTCTGCTACAAAAATGTTTGAGCGCTTCACTGTAATATATATTGTTGTCGAAAGAAATATGTGGTAACCAACATTAAGAACAATAACTCAAACAGCTAACCAACATTGCGACAATTCACTGGATCACACTTATTCACAACCAATGTTGATATTAATTTCGACTGTTGCCGCAACTCCCTGTAAATGGATACAGCTGTTCAGAGAACAGATTCAACGTGTGATGTCACTCCAAAACGATGGCAGAAGAAGGGGATATTACAATGCAGACACCAGAAACTTTTTTTTTTTGGCAACCTCTGGTTTCTGGGATCGAGCACGGTAATAAAAATTTGAAATCACGTAGCAGCTACACAATGAACTCTTCGAAAAAGGACTCGAAAGTCCTTTTAAACGTTACACAATGAACTCTGATCCACAATGAATGCTACACAATCAATCCTTTTATTTTGAATACAGAAGGAATGCTACACGGTGAACTCTACAGATTCGGCATCAATATTTTTTTCGAACACGTCAGGCTGCTCCCCTTCCTTCTCAATTTGGAGGCAGAAGAATCCCCACAGCAATAACCGCCCGGATAAAAAAAAAGGCCAGTGGAGGAGCTATACAACATCCGCGTGGAAAAGAATGAGCGGGGAGTCAAAAGATGGTCGAGATGGGAGAGTGGGAAATGCAAGCTCAAATGGGCATGTCGATCAGCTCGCCAACATGGGAGTGTAGGTAGCAAGGCGAGACCCTCCACCCTCCATACGCAGGTTTCAAACATTTTAAAACAGGCAGTGAATAGACCACACGCAGGTTCTAAACATGAAACGCTACAATGAACGCTCCGATTCCATGGATGACCACACGTAGGTTCCAAACATTTTAATACAGGCAGTGAATAGACCACACGCAGGTTCCAAACATTTTAATACAGGCAGCGTTCAGCGTTTAAAAAAATTCCTTCATAACAGTAACCATACGTTACCAATTCAATGCAGATACCAGGCGTTTCAATGCAGATACGCGCTACCAAGGTAGACAGCGTCAGTCTTCAGGCACGCAGTCTTCAGGTACGCAGTCTTCAGCTATTTCAATGTCAGAGATGTCAGAGTAGTGCTCAGGACTGAGCAGCTCTCAGGACAACAGGAGTTACAACTATTTCTGGGACCTGTGCTCTGATACCATGTTAGGCCAGGGTAACTCCAGAATGAGCGAGAGAAACTGATATCTTATTCATTTATCTAATACATATTTATATACACAAACATGACGGATCAGTTCATCTTCTTGATGACTGTCCAGTTCACCCATCCGTTTCGGATTAGGTGTCAACACTAACTTGCAAAAGGAGTGGGGGCAGAAGCAGTATCTACTGCTTGCTATTTAGTTAACAGATCACCTTCAGTAGCAATTAATTGTAAAATTCCTGAAGAATTTTGGACAGATCAGTCTTGTGATTATTCACATTTGAGGATATTTAGCTGTGATGCTTATTCTCTTATTCCTAAAAATCAGCGTTCAAAATTAGATCCAAAATCGACGTGTTATGTTTTTGTTGGGTATGACTATGTAGTGAAAGGATACAAGTTGTGGGATCCTACATTGCGGAAGATAGTCATTAGTCGAGATGTAACATTTGACGAATATTCTCTTTTAAAATCAAATGTTGAAAGAATTGAATAGAAACAGGGATCGCCAAATCAATGATTTCAATTAGAGGCTAGACCTTTCGGTGAAATTCAAAAGGAAGGAGAGACTTCTGGAGAAAAAGGTGTTGAAGACACAAAGGAAGCTGTTGAAGCTTCTAAACTAGTTCAAGTTTTTGAACCAGTTCGGCAACTAGTCGCTCTAAGAAGGTCTACAAGGGATAGAAAAACTCCCAAAAGGTATGAAGATTCTGCTTCATCTTTTGCTTTGATTACTGAAGATGGGGAACCTTATTGTTATCAGGAAGCAGTAGATGATACAGATAGCGAAAAATGGAAAACGGCTATGGAAGTAGAAATGGATTCCTTAGACAAGAACAAGACCTGGGATCTTGTAGAGCTTCCTAAAGGGAGAAGTGTTGTTGGATGCAAGTGGGTCTTCAAACTGAAACGGAAAGTTGATGGAAGTATCGAAAGGTATAAGGCGATATTGGTAACAAAAGGGTATTCTCAGGTTGAAGGTATAGACTTTCATGAGATTTTTTCTCCAGTTGTAAAACTTGTTTCTATTCGTACTGTGTTGGCACTAACTGCGTTACTTAATCTTGATTTAGAACAGTTAGATATTAAAATAGCTTTTCTACATGGTGATTTGAATGAAGAGATATATATGGAATAGCCAGAAGGTTTTGTATAAGGTCGCAGCAGAAGATTAGTTTGCAAGCTCAGGAAATCATTGTATGGTCTGAGGCAGTCTCCCAGACAATGGTACAAGAAGTTTGATTCCTTCATGGTGAGCCAGAACTTTATAAGAAGTGAGTATGATCATTGTGTATATTCCAAAAGTTTCAATGGAATATTCATTATCTTAGCTTTGCATGTTGACGATATGCTTATTGCAAGCAAAAGCATGGAAGAGATCAATAGGTTAAAGGCTCAGCTCTCTAAGAAATTTGATATGAAGGATCTTGGAGCAGCAAAACATATCTTGGGCATGGAGATACACAGAGACAGGAAAAATGGTAAGCTTTGGTTATCACAGCATAATTATGTGGAGAAAGTACTTGAAAAGTTCTCTATGAACAATGTGAAACCTGTTAATGTTCCACTAGCTTCCCATTTTAAGCTTTCTTCGATTTTGAGTCCTAGAACTGATGAAGAAAAGCAGTATATGTCTCATGTACCATATGCAAATGTTGTAGGCAACTTAATGTATGCGATGGTATCTACAAGACCTAACATTTCACATGCAGTTGGAGTTGTCAGTAGGTTCATGGAAAATCCAAGTAAAGAACATTGGCAAGCAGTGAAATGGGTTCTTCGATATCTAAGAGGCACAGGTGACCATTGCATTGTCTTTAATGGTAGTGAAGGATTAGTCTGCAGATATGTAGATGCTGACTATGCAGGTGCTTTGGACAAAAGAAGATCTACTACAGGTTATGTCTTTACTCTTGCAGGGGGAGCAACTAGTTGGATGTCAAAGCTTCAAGAAACAGTTGCATTGTCCACTACCGAAGCTGAATATATAGCTGCTTCAGATGCCAATAAAGAAGCAATCTGGTTAAAGGGTCTGCTCGATGAGATTTGAAGGACGCAGGAGAAAGTGGATGTACTTTGTAACAGTCAAAGTGTTATTCACTTGGCTACAAATCCTGCTTATCACAGTAGAATCAAGCACATTGATGTAAGGTATCATTTTCTGAGACATGTGATCAATGGCAGAAAAGTAGCTCTTCAAAAGGTTCATATCTGAGAGAATTGTGCAAACATATTCACAAAGCTAGTTACAGTAGAGAAGCTGCGATGGTGTTTAGCTTCTCTTGGCTTGCAGAAAAGATGATGAATGGGCATGGGTAAGGGATTAGGAAAATTGTTGTTAAGGTGGAGTTTGTTGGAAGTTTGACAACAAATTATGAAAATTTGGGTAAAAATGTAACTAGTTAGTTTTATACTGAAATAGCAGTTATGTAACGGAGAAGGCTTGTATAAAACTAGTGAATGCCCGAGAAATGTAATCGTGGAGAATCATTGTTGAATTAATAGAGATTCCAATCCCTTGCCCCGTGGATGTTTCCTTGACACCCTATCAAGGTTTTACCACGTAAATCCTGTGCGTTTATGCGTGTGTTTGAATTCCGTTTTTCAAATCTGTTATATGTTTTTCTTGGTCAATTTATAACTGAATGTGTGTAGTTTCTTTCCTCATTATTTCCCCTATTCAAACAACATATTATACAGGTAAATTCAATGGATTTTAAATATTTGTCTATGAATAAATATTATCACAAAAGAATTTGAATTTTGAGACAGAAAAAGCTGTGAATTGTGTATGCATACAAAAATCACTTTCATTTTAGTGCATATGCAAATATGAAGTTTAAAACAGTATAGCCCACTATAATGAAACACACACATCAAGCTTCTTTTGGCAGTAAACAACAACCAATATCTGCAAATAGGTATATTTTGAGCATTGTTTTTATATCATTCATATTAAAGTATATATTTGAAGTTGGAATAGAACAATCATAAATTCTATTTTTGGTTAAACCATGACAAGAAGCAACAGTTCATATTTGAAAATCTTAAAAGTTTGGAAATCAATATTTGAAAGTGGTAAGAAGAAAGAATTGACTTAATCAGAATCCATATTGATGTTTTGCTCTAATTTCTTGCAACATGTAATGCAATAGCTCGGGTGTCAACAACAAGAGAGAGACCTAACACAAATATTGAAAAATAAGGTGTCGAAAGAGTTTCTCTACACTGATCTTGTAACTGATGAGCAAAAAGAAAATCCAACCAATGGAACTACAGATGCATTCCCTTACTCTGGGAACAGAGGAACTATATTCAACCTAGCTACAACCTTGCAATGGCTGAATCATTAAAAATATTCATGCTAATGGAAAATAACAACCATTAAGATCGCCCATGCCAAAGTCACGCAGTTGTGCATCATAAGTGAGGAAAGTAAACTAAAGATGTCAACTGAAAATCCTATTTGTAAGAATTGTGCCAAAGGAGGTATTAGATATAGCAGTCAAGAAAAACGAATGTTAATGTGAATCAAATATCTCAAAATAATGTAAATATGGAAGGAGATAATTCAAATTAGTAGTTTCTTATAAACGAATATTTAAAATAATAGTCACTGTGGTATGCACCACATACCTCAAGACAAAATCAGATGGGAAATAAATACCATAGCTAAAGATGATAAAACCATCTAACATTATTTTCAAAGAAATCCTAAAACACAGTTTTGCATGGAGATTTGCCCATATGACAAACAATCAAGAAGAGCCTCATAAGCATATGTCCTACTCCAATGTCTATCATTGGAACACTAATGGCACATACAAAAATTATTTGTATTTCGGGATTCCACAATGATCGTCAGACAGTATTCACAGTACAACTCCAAAGGATAATAAGTTGGCTCAAGTTCTCTTTCAAAAACCCTCAAAGGAAGTTTTGAATCAGTGCAAGGGTTCCATTTCCTAAACAATGAATAGGGAGACACATGATAAAATCTTGCCACACATAAAAAAATTGGGACAATTAATAGTTGATGGACATGAGTATTATCAAGACATTTCATGCATGTATTTTGGTCAAAATGGGACTTTTCTGGTCTAGTAGGGAGAAACATATTTTGTTAATCTCCTATCAGGAGCAAGACACTGGCTTTCTTTAACTGTACTTCTCCCTATTGACTTCAGTCACAACTTTTATATTATAATCAAATTTTCCATTTTTTTTGTAAAATTTAAATAAAATAAAATAAAACACCTAGCACTGAGTCAAGAGAGGATCATATATACTATAGTAAACAAAAATACATATTAGCTCATATTTGACAGAATATCAAATGAGCGACCAAATGATCCTCTAGATGTATGTCTCCATAGTCAAGAAAAATGCTACAGACACCGCTACTATTAAAGATTTAGTTTCACTTTGAAAAAACAGCTAGCACAGTTAACATTTTATTGAATTCAAAATCCTTTATCAGATTGGAAAATATCATCTTTGCTCCAAGTATTCCTTATCAAATTGGACATTAGCATTTCTGCTACAAGGGGCCTTTGAGTTTACTTTAATTCCAGTCTTTAGAAATCCTAAAGATATTTTGGGCCAGTAGTTGATAATAATATAATACTTTCTATGTTTTCGACCAGAAGAAAATTCTATTAGACGACCTTGACCAGTTATCATAGCTTCCTATGTCTCTCTGGGTTCACATAAAATAAAAAGGTTGTTTTGAGGCATGTGCTAAACTATTAACCTTGATAAAATAAATAGATAATTAATAATGTATTTGATTATCTACCTCCAAAATTGAAGGCATCTAGCAATCGTAATTTCATATCGATATGTCAAATTAGGGTGAAAACCATGCTTGATTATATTTAAAACAAACTTCTGAAAAAAAATCCCAAAGACCCATTTCCCTTGGTATTACTTCAATCAGGTACCACAATCCACCAAATCCAATTCCCAATACTCTTTTAAATAACAATGCTATTTACTTAAATTTGATGGAATACAGTTAAATATCAAAAGATCAAAAACCAACATTACAGGCAACTCTCATATTTAAGTGCGTGGGACCACTGAAGAGAATTTGGGGTCTTCTTTTTCCGTTGAAGCAACTAGAAAGGACCCTATTCTCACGTGCTGAGAACAATTTAAACAATACCTTAAAAGTTAAAACAGATGCAATAATCTCCTACAACAAAACCCATATGTAATTACGAACAAGAACCAGAATGTTTTGACAACCTCGACATATTTCTTGTTCAAACAGACAACAAGCAAGTTACTTGAATGGATGATCCCTTGTTCAAACAGACAATGGGCAAGTTACTTGAATGGATGATCCCTTCTAGGCTATATGAGATTCCATGCACCAACACAGTTTCTTCATAATGATACGAACGTTAAAATGTGACACAAGAAAAGGCCACAAACAAACCCATCCAATCCTAGACTGCCTATTGTGTAATAAAATTCTCATTTGTCCACCTCAAATTTCCATCCAAATTACTCCTGAGTTTTTCCCACCACAGGACAACATGCATTTAGAATATTGATCGGAGTGGTGTCAACAATGTAATGGTGCACATTCACTATCAATGAAGCTGGAAACATATACACAGCACAAAAATAATAATCGTAGGGAAACTAGATCTCCAAATCAATTAATGGTCGATGCCCACCATGGTTGTACCTTTCAATATAACTAGAACAAACTCTTCTAAACCACTTTGAAATGCTCATAGATGCAAGCCAAACAAGTGTATCAGAAGGGGTATCCTTTCTTGTCTTTTACCACTAAATTTACTATAACGATATCGAGGCTTGTTTGCTTGGGTTGCGTTATGAACTGAATCAATAGACTTTGTAACCTCTGGAGCATCATTCTAAGAGCACCAAAGAGATTTATTTAGAATTAGAGTAAGGGCACGCTAAGACATTCCTTTTCTTGCTTTTGACAGGAGAAAGAAGATTTGGCCTTAAAATTTCACCTTTTATGTTGCATTGTTTCACGATCTATCTATAGTACCCTCGCTGATGATACTTTCCATATCGAGGCAAGAAGCTTCCAACACTTTAATACAAACACAAAAATCATGATTTGGGGGGAAATGTGTTAGAAAACATGCACATATGAATCTAGCTAGTAAAGGTTGAACACACAGCTTTGCAAAGCAAAAACACTAAAAGAAAATCGAAAGAACAAAAGAATGATCCATTAGAAAATAGGTTACAATGCTCATGATATAACATTACTGGGTAAAGATCCCAAGGTAATGCACCATAGTGGTGATCAATGAGAAGACTCAACACCTACAATAAGTTCCGAAGAGAACTAGCTAGTTCCAGAGTGAAAGAAGGAGCAAATCAGGGAGTAAATCATGCAGAAGAACTAACCAGTTGCGGAGTTAAAGAAGGATCAAATCAAGGAGTAAATCATGTAGAAGGAATCTTGCATGTAGTCACATGCTCTAACTAAGAGTTCACATGTAGGTGTGTAGTAGTTCCAACACCCCCCCTGAACACCACTATGGGGAAAAATAGAAAATGGGCCCTGGCAACTAAGGCCAAAGGTCACCCAAAATACAGTGCAACCTGTTCTAAAATTGAGGAAAGAGGGAAAACCTCGTCGGAAAACCCCCCCCTTAAAATACAATGTAATCAAAAGAAAAGAGGAAGAAAAGACAATTGCTAAGCAACTGTGTCCTTCACTCCAAGACGATCGCGCAGAGAGAGAAACTTCTGCTCAGTGAATGTCTTGGTGAAGATGTCTGCAGTCTATTCTGCTGAAGGACAGAACTGCAAATAAATGACCTGATCATGTACTAAGTCTCTGATGTAGTGCATATGGATCTGTATGTGCTTCGTCCGCTGCTGCTGTACTGGATCCCTGCAAAATTTGAGAGTGCTCTGGTTGTCACACCAGATGACAATGGGCTGGTGGAACTGGACGCCCAACTCAATGAGGAAGTGTTATAGCCACAGAGACTGAATGGTGATGTTGACTACTCCTCTGTACTCGGCCTCAACTGAAGGGAGAGCAATAGCAGCCTGCTTCTTGCTCGACCAACAGATAGGGTCAGATCCTAGACTAAGTGAATATCCGGAGGTGGACTTGCAATCAATGTTGTCTCCCACCCAATCAGAATCTGTGAAGCCAAGGAGATTCAATGCAGTGCCTACTGCATAGTGAATCCCGAAGGTGAGGGTGCCCTACACATATCGGAGGATGCGCTTGACAACATTCCAGTGGAGCTCATGTGGCTCTTGCATGTATCTAGAAACTTCCCCTACTGCATATGAGAGATATGGTGTGGAGTGGGTGAGGTACAATAAGCTCCCCACTAGTTGTCGGTAGAGAGTGCTATCAACTAATGGAGTGTCACCTCCATCCTCAAGGCGGACCCCAGACAGAAAAGGAGTCAGTGCTAGCTTGCAGTCAGTCATGCGAATGATTGTCGAGGAGATCTCATGCATACTTAGCCTGAGAGAGTTTGATGCCTGTGGCATCCTGGCTGATCTCAAGACCAAGAAAGAAGTGTAATGGACACATGTCCGTCATCAAGAACCTATCATGCAAGGCCCTCTTGACTGCAGCAATGGTTGAAACCGAGCTACCGGTGATCAGGAGATCATCCACATACAAAACTAAGATAAGAAGAGAATCATGTGTCATGAGCATGTAAACATTCGGACCAGACTTACATCTTTCGAAGTTTTGTGATAAGAGAAAAGAATCCATCTTCGCATACCAGGCTCTCGGGGCCTGCTTAAGGCCTTAGAGAGATTTCTTCAGTTTACAAACCAAAGATGAATCCTAAATGAAATCATGTGGCTGCTCCATGTAAATCTCCTCTGATAGGTCTCCGTGAAGAAAGGCATTCTTCACATCCATCTAATGTACTTCCCATCCTTGGGTAGCTGCAATGGCAAGTGTAAGGTGTATGGAATCCATCTTTGCTACTGGAGCAAAGGTCTCGTCATAATCAATGCCATGCACTTGTTGGAAGCCTTTAGCTACTAGCCTTGCTTTTCGTCTAGTGATTTTCCCATCTGCAACACTCTTGGTCCTGTAGACCCATTTGCATCGGACAAGTTTCCTTCCTGGAGGAAGGGGGACCAGATCCCAGGTCTAGTTCTCGAGGAGGGAGTTATACTCCTCCTCGATGGTGGACTCCCAAGATGGATGCCCAACAGCCTCAGCATAAGACTGTGGATCAGAAGACTAAACAAAATGACAATGCAAGGATGGCGATGGTTCAGTGGCAGTGAGGACAAGAGGAGGCTCAATAAACTCTGAGCTAGTCCTCTGTAGATCAGAATTACCCCCCACAAGACCATTTCTTGCAACTGGGTGGTCTTGTGCATATATCTCACGTAAACTCCTTGTTCTCTGATTTATGAAAGGGGAATTTGATTCATTGTTGGAAGCCCAATCTGGGCTTGGATGTGGATCATCATATGCATGCACTAGATTTGTATCTGAAGACTCTGTCTCTACATCTGCATGCTCTACCACCGCATTTGCATGCTCTGTATTTGCATCTGAGTGTACTGAGTCATCATCTTAGACATGAGGTAGATAAAAGGTGTCTGCATGCGGAAATTGAGGTGCATGCGAGAGACTTTCCTCAAATTTGACACTTCGCTCAATGATGAGCTTGTCCGTAGAGGAAATCAGGAGTCGGTATCCCTTCACACCATCAGGGTATCCAACAAAGATGCAATCAATGCTCTGTGGATCAAGAGCTTTCCTCTTTTCAGAGGGGATCTTGGCCCATGCTTGGGAGCCGAAAATACGGAAGTGGGTGACCTCTGGTTTAGTGCCACTCCAAGCCTCAAAGGGGGTCTGATCCTTGACAGACCTATGAGGAGATCTATTATGGATGTAGTTAGCACAATTAAGTGCTTCGGCCCATAGCTTATGAGGCAGTGACTTAGCATGCAACACGCAGGAAGCCATCTCTTTAAGAGAACGTTTCTTTCTCTTAGCAACTCCGTTCTGCTGCAGAGTGTATGGAACTATGTACTGTATGCCAGACTAAAGGCAAAGGTTCTTAAGTGCTGTGTTAACATATTCCCCCCCATTTTCTGTACAAAGGGCTTTGATCTTTCTCTCTGATTGTGTCTCAACTAGTTCTTTGAAATCTTCAAAGTGCGCAAAAACTTTAGATTTGTTCCTGAGAAGATACACCCAAGTATACCGTGAGAAATCATCAATAAATGTAAGCACATACCTTGCTTTGTTGATGGAAGGATGAGGAAAAGGCCCCATGAGATCACTCTGGATCAGATCTAGAGGAGAGGATGCTCTATGAGTCTTGCCAATGTCAAACTTTTCTCTAGGATGTTTGCCAAGGACACGGCCTTCACAAACTCCTTTGGAGAAACTAATATTTGGCAAGCCTTCCACCATCTCATGCTTGCTTAGCTGCTGCATATACCTGTAATTTAAGTGACCAAACCTCTCGTGCCAAAGCCTACTACTATCATCAGCATGTGTAAGCAATAAGGATGATTTAGATTCAATAAATGTTGAGATTGCAACAAGATGATGGAGCTTAGTGAAAAGAGTCGCCTTCACTAAGTGGGCCCGCAGGTAAATTATGGCGCATGTTATAGTTTTGGATCACAGCAGGGATGATCACAGCAGGAGTGACCATAGCAAGGATGATCACAATAGGAGTGATCACAGTAGGAGTGATCAAAGTCTATTTTTAGACTGGCTGTCAAAAATAGAAAAGTCAAATATTATTGTCTTATAATAATATTTAGACTATAAACTTTATCTTATTCTCTTGGAGCACTTCAGTTTGAGATATAGATGTGGCACATGCAACTGTCAGAAGGAAATACACTTTCTTTATGGGTCAATTGAGTTGTTTCATGCATGACTTCAGTTAGAACTTAATTAGTTGAGTTTGGTGGAGTTGATGGAGTTGTGTTCAGTTGACTTGGTTAAACTAGTTGTAATTAGTCTAACTGCAAATAGACTAATGATGAGTTGTTAAACTAATTATTAACTCATAATGCAACTAAAGAATACATCAGTTAACTCAATTTCATGTTAGTGCATGTTCAGTTCAGCAGGGACAGGTGTTAGAGGATTAGATTGCTATCAGTTGTGACTATAGTTGTGCATGAGGATTTGCACAATCAATGGGATTGATTTATGCCAATGAGAATTGGCCAATACCAAGTGATTATAGCCTCTGCTCACGTGATTCCCAGTGTGAGTGTTTCTTTTGAGGTAAATACGAGTTTGGTTCAACCATTCTCATCAATTCTTGAGCAGGTATTGAGCAGTGGAGGCAAGCAAGCAGTGGAATAGATTTGGAGATCAGATCTGAGCTGTATTGTGTGTAACAGGTGGAGATAGTGTTGAATACTTGTGAGAAGTATTGACTATTGTAATGTTACATGTTCTCAATCATTAATATACAGATAGTGTGGGGTTTTTAGTTGTAAGCTTTCCCCGGGTTACATATTGTGTTAATGTGTGCATGCTCTTGATGTTTTATTGTTATTGATGCTGCTATATTGATGATCAACATGGAGGAGCTTATGTATTGTGTATGTATTCCGCAATAGTACATGATCAGGATAATATCCATTGAATATGTGTTTATTATTCAAAATTTCTACATGGTATCAGAGCTGTTGATCTTCAGATCTACTATTCAGGAAGTGTTTACATTCTATTTCTTCAGGCAGAGTCTGTAATCGGGCCAGGTAGCCTCTGGATTCATCCTTCCTTTGGAAGGTGAGATATCCGGTGAATGCCCATACAGTTGATCTTTGTACAAGAAATACCTTTTTCTCACAAATTCTAGATCGGAAGCGGTTGAGTTGGAGCTGGTGGAATTCGAATTTGCAACAGTGTTTTCTTGGTGTCAAAACTAAGATGTCTTTCACAAGATTGCGATTGGAGTATTCCCTTGAGGGCAGTACGAACTATATTGCATGGAAGGACAGGATGGAGGTAGTATTGGATGATAACGGGCTGAAGGAGTTCATTGAGATGGATGTCCCAAAGCCTACTGATGCTACTCAAGCTGATGCTTGGCAAAAGAAGACCGCAAAATGTCGAAGGATACTGTTGGAGGGCGTGAAGGATCACATTGTGTCCAGCCTCCATGGAAAGGCTACTCCATATTTGATGTGGAAATCGTTAACAGAATTATTCCAAAGCAAGAGCGATCAGAGGAAGCTGGCGCTCAAAGATAAACTCAGAAACATCAAATGCGAGAAGGGTGGCAGTATTCCCAAGTATCTCACGAAGTTCACTCAGTGTCGAGATGAGCTGGGAAGTGTGGGGGTTACTGTCGATGATGAGGACTTGGTGAGCTTGGCTCTCCTTGGTCTTCGAAGAGTTGGCATTCCTATCAGGACTCTGTCAATGGTCAGGAGAAGTTTCCAGGATGGGAAAGACTATGGTCAGATATTGTGCAGGAGGAGATCAGGCAGAGTACCAGGGATGGATCTTCATCAAAGGGAGATGATGAAGAAAATTGCGCTTTGGCTACTAAAGCAAAGAAAGGGAAGAGCAAGAAAGCTTCTCAGTCTGGTGCGAAAGGCAAGAAGCAAGACATGTCCAAGGTGAAGTGTTTTCACTGTCACTAGCACGGACACTATGCCACAAATTGTCCGCAGAAGAAGAAGAACAAGCAAGCTGTTGGATCTGCAGGGGGAGAGGCCTAGCTCTCAGTTTGAGCTTGATTTTTCATTGATCGCATGCTTGGTTTCAAGTGTGATGGGATCAGTGTGGTTCTTGGACAGTGGTGCATCCTTTCACATGATGGGAGATAGAGATTTGTTCTCTGATCTGAAGGACAAAGATCTTGGAGTGCACATCGAGATGGGCGATGATGGTAGATACAGTGCGACTGGTATTGGTACCATTTCCTTTGAGAGGGAGTCTGGTAAACCCTTTGCATTGAAGGAAGTCATGCATGTTCCAGGATTGAAGAAGAATCTCATCTCAGTGGCGATGTTAGAAGACAAGGGGTATGATGTTGTTTTCAGCGAGGGAAAGGCCTTCCTGCACAGCAGGACAACTGGTGAGACCCGAAAGATAGGGGTTCGAGTGAGGAACCTTTATCAGTTGCATGTAGATGGATGCGCAGCTATGGCAGGCAAGGCAGAAGGATTGGTGAGTCGGGATGATGGTGAGTTGTGGCACAGGAGATTGGGTCACCTTCACCATGGAGCCTTGAAGATACTGCAGCAGATCACTACAGGGCTTCCTAAAGGCACACTTGTGCAGTCAGATCAGTGCAAGGGGTGTACTTTGGGGAAGTTTGTGAAGGCCACCTTTCACAAGAAGGATAGTCGCGCCACGACGATCCTTGAGAGAATTCACACAGACGTGTGTGGACCTTTCTCAGTTGCTTTGACAACAAAACAAAGGTATTATGTGATTTTTGTTGATGATTTCTCTCGTAAGTGCTGGATCTTCTTCATGCAAAAGAAGAGCGAGACATATTCAAAGTTCTGTGAATTCAAAGCACTAGTCGAGAAGGAGTCGGGGAAGAAGGTGAAG
>APFE031231768.1:8553-19692 GCA_000404065.3 Pinus taeda
TTGATTGAATGAATGATTTTAGTTTTAGAAAATCTTCGTTTCTTGCTGTCCCAATTAGATTTTTGTTTCAAGCATTTATTTACTTGTGGGTTTTAAGCACTATACTGCAAAACATTGCTCTTAAGTAAATAGCCGCCTCAGACAGAGTACACTCTTGAAATAAAAAGTTGTCCCTGGGTTGACAATTAATGTGAGGTAATTAGGTGTTAAAAGACCCTTTTTATCGCTCCACAATAGATGCCATTGAACACCGAGAATAGTGTTCCCCAAGGGCGAGGGTTTTGTAACAACCTTGGTGAAAATTCCATGTAATAAAAGTTAATATAGGAAAAATAATAACTGCAGTTATGGAACACTTATTCCAAGTTGAATGTTGGGCAAGACATCCTAGTGTGGGTGTTCATTTCAGTTGTTATGGCTAAGGAAATTGACGAAGGAAATGGAAAAGCCTTTGGAAAGGAAAAATGGAATCTTTGGCAATTTATTTATGAAAATAATGGAAAATAGGAGAAAAAGAAGGTGAAAAGTTATAGGTTGTATGTGAGGAGGAAAATGAAGGAAAATAATGGAATATTGAAGAAAATAGAGGCCTCATTAATAAAAAGGCTTCTAAGGATCAGTTGGTACATTTTGTCAATTCAGTTTTGGAGCTCTCTCTCTATTCTCTCTCTCTCACTCACTCTTGGATACTTATATTTTTCTTGGAGCACTTCAGTATTGGATCAAGAAAGGAAAATAAGGCAAAGAGGAAGCAAAGGTCAAGCCAGGAAGAGATAGATCAAACAACTACAATGGGTTTACTTGCAGGGATCAATTTGCATGTGTGATTTCTTTGTTATATTTGGCATGCATGGTTATGCATGTGTGTTCTTAGTTCTCTTGTTGTTATGGGCATGGGTTTTTCCAAGTGTGATAATGTTCTTCAGCCTTGCCTTTCCATTTTTGGATAACCATTGTGAGATGGGGTTCTCATGTTTTAGTTGAGTTGGATTGTCAGATGGATTCGAATTTGGGTGAGGTGGATCTCTGAATGAAATAACAGATGGCCTAGTGATACCTCAATCATACTGTGGATTGTGGTAAAGTCATTAGCCTAGTGACCCTTGAACTAGATTGTGGGTTGCAGTAAAGCCATGTATTGTGTGCCTTGGTGGCCCTAGGAATCCTTGATCATTGAATGGTGGTATATACTATAAGTCCTAGAGGTGGTTGTCCTTGAACAAGCCTAGGAATCATTGTCAATGAATGACAGTATATACAATAAATATTGGAGGGTGGTGTCTCGATTATGGCTTAGCAATCCCTGGATCAGATAGTGAATTGCGGTAAATCCTAGATACTAGGAGATAAGAAAATTCCTAACGTTGAAAGTGTAGAAATCTTGTGACATCCATGTTTGTTCATGGCCTAGTGATCTGATGAGGATTATGGTAAAGCATGATTATGTTGATGAGGGTGAGGTGGTTTAGCCTCATAAACCCCTAGTTGGTTATTTTGGTTTGAGTCCCACATTCATACTTGGAATATGGAATGGGGGTGATTGGTTGAAGAGAGACTTGGCTCAACCAATCTACGGTCAAGTAGAATGAGGTAGTCCCATACCAAGTTGGATTTTTCATTCATTAATAATAGTTTCTTTCCTTGGGTTTTTGTGAGTGAATGTATTGGATTATATGTGGAATTTATGGTTTTGGTTTCCTCATTATTTTTTTGTTTATATGTTGGTTATGAATGTGTTTTATGATAGTGAGAATTTGTGGTTCTCATCGTGTTTTGTTTTCTAAATGAATGTACAATGACTATGACCTAATAGATGATAATGTAGATAATGTCATAAGGCATCAATGTTTCTTAGTAATTCTTATATAGGTATAAGACACTTATGCTCAGATCTATTATTTTGACCTATATAATACATATTTGTGACATGTTTGATGAAATTCCTGGCATGGCTAGTAGGGGTCTAGACAAGTATTTGTTCAAGAATTTTCGTTAGCATCATTGTCTCTATGTTTCTTTTAATTTTTGTGAATATCATGAATTTCTGGGCAGTGACTAGGTCATATCCCTAGAATTTGGCCTTAAATCCCATAGTTGTTTGCATAACACTGGTAGAAAAATGCTATAGTCACACTCAGGCAAGCTCATGGGAGAAACTCAGATCCTTAGTCACTTAGAGGGCTTGGCAAGGTAGCGACTAGGACTCTAGGTCCTTGAACTATTGAGTTTCCTCAGGGGTTGGTCACCTGGAAATGTTGGGTAGCTCCTGGAGGTTTTGTAGGATGTGTGGATGGTTAGTTTGGTTGTGTTTTGTCAGTTCCACTTCCTTAAGGTGACCTAGGAGGTTGAATAAGATCATAGTAACCTCTCATCACATGTTTACCTCAGTTGGATGGTTACTTCGATAGATGTGTGAAGAGGGTATTACACAATCCATAAATCGATTTAACCCCATTAGAATCTTTTTGAAAAAGTTTCAACCAAAGACGATGTCTACCAAAAGTCATCCAAAATATGAATTATGAGGTCAACCCTTCTAATATTTCTAGATACATTCAGTATAAATAGGATCACACCCCAATCTGTAAATTCATAGGAATTTGGCCCTATGAAAAATATTTGCTTTGGTGGATTTCAAAAAATGGTAACTCAAATGCCACATGGACCTTCATATTAGTGACAATTGTATTTTCTCAATAATACTTGAAAATTTGGTAGATAGAAATATATTTTTAGAGAAAGGTCTATATTTTTTCATCAATGCACGCTTGTTTATGAGGTATTGGAAATAACGACATTTCCATGAGAAGGAGAATATTTTGGCAACCCTAGTATGGGGAAGGCTCTTATCCTTTCCATATTAGTTTTATGAAGACTTCAAAGTTTACCAAGTGAGGATGGTACACATCTTATGTTATGATTTGTGTATATATTATCTCCCAACAACTACATAAATCAATACATATCTCATACCAAGATTAAATTTGGAAACAACCCCTCGACTATGAGAATGTGTCATTATTTTTTTATCATTTTTGAAAATATGTCCATGTATTTTCATATTCACCCCGAATGTAAATTGAGGCCCCAAAGGATAAAATTCTAGAAACATATCTATATATTTAAAAAATGCCCCATTAGAAATCAGAACCTGCACACCTTGAGTTCAAGTCCCTCAAAGAAGCTCCTTCAGTCCAAAAATAAATATGAAGAGATAGTGATCATGAGATTAAGGAAGATTATAAGAAATGCACACATGGATCAATGTCAAGCAGTGGATTGGAAAATAGGAGACAATTGCAAATAAAAGGAAAACCCCATAGGAAATTAGAGAAACCCCATAGGAAATTAGAGAAACCCCATAGGAAATTAGGAAATAAGAAGTGGAAATGTTAGACATCATTGAAACAGCAAAGAAAGAAGCCCCAACATAAATGGATCTAAACAAAGTTGCATGATCAATGACGATAGAGAATGGAAAGAAAAAGATCCCTAATCCATACCAAATAAGAAAATGTAGTTTTTTCATCAAACCTATTTTAAGGTCAGTAACCACCAAGGACATGATTCCACAAAATTTAGTTCTTAAAATCCAAATCTTGGTGTTATCACCTAGATTGAACCTCAGGCTGAAGGAAGGCAATGCGAAGGAAACCACAAACCACACATAGCCAAGTAGCTAGCCCTACTAGACCGAGAGAGGGCTCTCTCCATAAGGATCTCAACCAAGATGACTAGATCAGGAAAAGGATATTAGACTAGGTATAGTAGCACAAGGTTTGATTTTGTTTTTGAAGGGGTTTTACTGGATCAGGAGGAGCTGGATAGTTAGGGCTAGGGAATTAGGTCAAAATTGCAGGGTGTTCAATGAGGCAAAGTAGGCATAAGGTTTAGAACTCTAGGGCTTGATGGGTGAGGTGTTTTAATACTGGTGAGAAGCTATGAAGAGCATGTGATTACCATGGATCCTTCCTAGACTGTAGAAAAAATATAATGGTGAATATTTCCCCAAAACATAGCAGTGATGTTATGAATTCTACCTATCAACTTGAAAACATTCACTTGGAAGCAATGAAATGATTAATGAAGTACACAAAAGATAGTAACATATGATTACAAGAGAATAAACCAAAATAAACTTCAAACCACATGGATCCCAAAGAAATAGCTGCAGTTTTTATTAATCTCCTGCTAAACTGCTACAAAATGATGTACAATCAAGGCAGAAGCATCCAGCTGAGTCCAACCCTTTACAATGAGAAATAAGAAGAAGACATGCATTTTTTCAACCTCCTCCCATCCTCAAGGGTCGAATCCCTAAGAGGAGGAGCTACTCTAACCAACACTGAACAAGAAACTAAAATTTAGGCATCCTAACAACTTGCCTCTAAAAGTGAGAAAACCGATTCATTTGTGCTCAAATTAACTTTTAATCTAATGAATCTACCCTCTACTACTAATTATCCATCATTTAAACGAGTAAGACATTCTCCATGAGAGAAAATCCATGAACACAGTCAAAAAATAGACGAATGGCCATCCTATAAAAAATTTGTCCTCAGCAGAAAGCCACTAGTCCAACGCGCAGCGCCACTTTCAGGTCCCTTTTGGAGGCCTTCTCAGCATCCAAATTGAGCTCATGATAGCTCATTGGAAATAAATTCAAGTATAATTTCTAAAACACCTAGAATTTATTCATTTGAAGCTCATTTTACCCCTCAAAGGTTGATTCTCCCAAGGCTACTTCTATGTGTCCAAAAAGTGGCAGAAAGGTCATTTTTGGGGTGCTTTTTGACTTTTTGGTGGACTAGTTTTGCCCCAAAAAACTTAGAAAATGCATAGGGTTCATGTAATCATTGCTCTAAATCCAAAAAGGCAAGCCATTTTTCCAATATGTGCCCCTAGGAAAAGCGCAACGCAATGGTGCTGCACGTTGAGCCAAATTTTATGCGTTTAGAATTTTTAAAATTTGCAAAAAACAAAAACCACTCCAAACTTAACCAAAATTGGTTAGTAGCACCATCATCAAGTATCCTGATAAGCAAAGGAAGCTTCAGTGAGAAACCTAAGTCTATCCTCCTCTTTTTTCCTTTTAGAGTCTGTCTTAGCCTTGCTTTCCTTTGTTTGACCCTCATGTTACAAATTTTGTTCCGGGTCCTGTAGTGGTAGGCCATGTGCCTGATGATCTAGTTGTCCCTATTGGCATTTTGCAACAGCTTCTCTAAGTGCAAATTGACTCTTTCAATCCAAATATTTATACCACCCTCAATTTCTTTCTAAATTGGAGTCAAAGTGATTAGTGCCTCTTCCTCTTGCATTGCCCAGTTACCCTTATCACCTTGTCTTTATATCTTGAGAAGTTCCAACTCCATGAGGACCTGCTTGTCACTCAACTTCTTGTTCTCTTGTTCCAGATATGTGATGACATACTTGGCTCTTGCCAAGTTGTCCATCAATGCTTGGATTTGAGCCTCTTTTTCCTGTATGATGATGCCCTTTATTGTTGCTTCATCTTGAGTCTCCAAGTCAATTGTATCCATGTCATGATGAATATAATGTTGTTCTGGCTCATCATGTTCCATCAAATCAAAGTCTCTTTCTTCCTCCTCATCATCAATATCTTTCACCAACATCTTTTCTTTCCCTTTGTGTAGTTTTTGCACCTGTTCCTGTTGTGTTGATGAAGAAGGCAAAGCCCCTTACACATCTTGTGGAGCAAGCATTTGCCTATGAGTTAATGAAGACAACAAGGTCCCTTCCATATCCTGTGGAGAAAACACTTGCCTATCAGCTACAAACAATATTCTTATGCCCCTCTGGTATATCATGTAGGTCTCGAGCACCTCAGTAGCTCTAGTCTCTTTGGCCTTCTCATCTGTCTTCACCTAAGCACTGCTAGAATGTCCTCCTGATTCTTGGGACACTGGTGGAGGAATTTGAGGACCCCTTAAGATGTCATGAGAAATAAATGTCTACCTAGGAGATGTTGAGGAGGTTAGGATGATGAAGCATAATCATCTTGATCAGGGAATAATGATAAAGACTACTCATCTACTGAGGGTATGGCTTTTTCTGCACAAAGTGGGCCATCTTCTCAATATTCCTAAACAAGAAATAAGGGAGGTTTAACATCCTCACCCTAGTAAAATGCATGAGAAGCTTGATGTGATAGGTGTACAATCTAGAAAATCTGCCCTCACAAGTGAAATATTTCATGATGATTTTCATCATGGGGGCATAATTGTCTTCAAGGAACCTGAAAGGAAAAATCCTTTTTGCTTCATTTATATACCTAGGTTTGATGTAAGACTCATAATAGTGTTCATCTAGGTCCTGTGCTTTGTACCATTTCTCTCCTACATTTGGAATCCTAGTTTCATCCGTAATAATGGAGTGTGAAACTACAAATGTCACCCCAGCAAGAGTCACCTTGTTGTCCTGAAAATTCACTGCAAAATTCTTGGTGAGCTTAGGGTGGTGTTGAACTCTCTCAACCTACTCACAAAACTCATAGCACCCTAGATGCCTGAAACAAGTAACAACCAAATGAGAGGCCTGTAACTCTCTGTGGTTTGATAGCTCTTCCCTGATAATTCTGCCTCCCTTGTATCGTTCTCTCTGATGCCTAGGTCTATCTATTGAACTGTCACTGCCAATGTTTTCCTCCTCCTCATAGTTTATGTCTCCGCTATCCATGTTTGAAAATTTTGAGGTTGTGCACTCCTAGAAAGGGATGAAAGGAGTAAGAAAGAGTGATTAGGAATAAGGGAATGGGATATGACCTCATGAGGTATTTGTTGGGCTAGGAAATGAATGGGAGGGTATGAATCATGAAAATGAGGGAGAGGGGCTTGGGTCCTTTTTTGAGGTATAGCTTGTGGGATGAAGGACAAAGAAATATAAGTGTTATGGAGTGATATAGGGGATGGGTTCAGAGCTTTAGTGATAGGTGATGGGAGAAATAATGGGGGTTACAGTTTCTAGGGTATAATTAAGGAAGAATCTAGGGTTTCACTTTTCCCATTGTAAATTATCCTTAAGAGCTTTAATTGCAAACTACTAATGAAGTTTAGGGTGAAAACTTACTTGTTTGAGGGAAAGGAGAGCAATTTTGATGCTTTTAGGTAGCAAGAGGTTTTTTGGCCCTTACTGGCCCAACATGTAGCACATGATACAAGGATGAAATGCCCTTATGAACACACAACACAATTGTTTTTACACTCCCAAAACTAGCCTATGCGTGGTGCTCAATCTCTACAGGCAGCACTCTGGCCTGAACGCGTAATGCCACTTTAAGCTAACTTTTTACTACCTTCCTGGAGTTCCATTTAGGCACGAGATAGCTCATTGTAAATCTTATCCTATCTAATTTCTAAAAAAGATAAAAAAATCAATTTGGAGCTCATTTTCCCTGTCAAAAGCTCAATCTCCCAAGACTGTTCAAAATGTGCAGAATGAGGCTACCAAAATGAAGAGTGCTGTTGTGGTCAAATTTTAGAGGTCTTCCTCAACTCCAAATTGAGAAAAAGATAGCTCATTGGAAATATATTTGTGTCTAGTTATTATTTGACTCATCAATGAAGTCTTTGGGATATTCCAGCTAGGCGAAATCTTGATTTTCCCAAGGTCACTCTAGTAGTGCAGCAACTCTCCTGAGGCAAATGATGTTTTGGACATTTCTCCCAACCCATGAGACTCGTGTAAAAACTGAAGGAGGTTTTTCTTAATTCATACATTATAGATAGAAACCTCTCTCACTTTTGTCAAATTCATATTTTTCTGCTCAAAAACGTCATTTGAATAAAACTGATCTCGACATGTGGAACAGGGAATTTGTAGAAATGAAGGAAACTGAAGGGGATGAGGGGCTTATAAATTCTTGAGAAAATTTTGCGTAGGGAGGGATGTTAGGAAGTAGGGGGAAGTGGAATTTTCAAGGATTGAGTGAGGGAAGGTGGTCCAAAAGGGAAAAACACAGGCCTAACCTAAAAAAGTGTCAAATTGTAGCAATAAGCTAGGGTTTATGGGAAAATGGTGAATTTGAGGGATATAAGTGATGGTAAGTGTTTAAGAAGGTATATTAAGGATATGGGAAGGTGTATGAGCATTTGGATATAATTTTTGTTGATTATTTGACCATCGGAATCATGAAACCAAGTAAAATTGCCTTCAAAACCCTAGGAGAGGGAAATGAGCCTTACCAAGCACAACTGAAGCACAAACAAGGTGTAAAATGACCCATTGGAACCTAAAATAATGATGACAAATATTTAAATTATGGTACACTCAGCCGAATAGTGACATGAACGAATACTTGGAGAACTTTGGAATGAGTGAAAAGAGTCCTAGACCTAATACCTAGTGACCAAATTTTACTTGAAGGCTCACTAAAATGACAAAAAAATGACTTTGACACCCCAAGACCACTTTATAAGAGCATATTTGATCACTAGTGGCAGTATACAAATACTGACTCTAACATTGTCTCCATTAGGGATGGTAGCTCCTTGGAGGTGCCAAGAACACTGTAGAACAATAGCCTTATCAATTGGGCAAGGAGTAAAAAAAAAAACTCAATCTAAAATACATGACTGAATACTGATGAATCAAAGACACAAATTGGCTGAAAACTGAGTTGAAATTGACTGAAAAATGACTCAATACTTAGTTGAAACAAGTACTTACAAAACGTATTAATGGCAGCATGCCATCGAGATTTGAGGGCTTCAAATACTAATGACAACCACCTACCTACTGAATAAAATGTATAATCATGTGAAGTGAACCTTCCAATGTAACCAATCCAGTAGATGGCTACTCACTGAAATTCTACTCTCACTTTCCCTGAGTAGGCAGAATGATGTACATGTAGGCAACTCACAATAACAAATGAAACCAAGGCTTATGCTAACAAACCAGACAACATTCATCTTCTCTAATTCTTGCAAAAGAATGCCGAAGGGATCTTGAAAATCCTAAAGCACTAGCTTGTCTTGAGATCCAGTAGCAAAAATACAAGTACTCCCTTCATTCTAATCTGATAGAATAGTTGGTTGCTGATTGATAGGAAGGCATAGAGAAGTATACGCTTCCGATATCTGAGTGTTCGCTGTAAATTCCTTGACCATGAGAAATTCTAACTCAATTCCTAGTATATTGTCTCTCCTAGGCTCACACTCCTTAGTTTCATAGTCTAAGTCATTCAGAAACATAAAAAATTCTTCAAGATTATCAAACATGACAACCCTTTCATCTTCATGTAAGAAAACAATATATTTTCGCTGATCTATAAATCTAATTTCAAGACTGTCCTCATTTTCAAAAGTGGAAGAACCTTCACTAACACCTTCTTGACTATGTGAACACTGCAAACCTGCATTAGCTTGGGCTGTAACATGACCTTTTAGGAGTTGATTTATCTCCTCTTCAGACAGAGGATATAATTCTTTTTCTAAAACGATTATTGTCTTGTAGAAATAACATTTCAAAATATGAAATATGACAAGAAGAATATGAATGATAGTCCTCAATTCCCTGGTCTTCTACAATTTGAATACATTGTTGATCATCTTCATATGACATGGCAACCAGATTGTCATGTTTCTTAATGCAGTAATCAGCCATACGAGGGAAAACTTTAGATAGTTCTTGAAACTCAAAACTAGCACTTCTATCATTTGCCACGTAGTTATTCAAAGAACATTTTTCACTTACTTGAACAAAGATCTCGTCTTGTTTTTCATAAAAGGACTCTATTACCTCCTCTTGAAGGTTTTGTTCTAATGAAAAGAGAACACTTGGTCAATAACTTTGTTTTCTTCATTCTAGATGATCTCAATAACAAAGCTCTCCTTCATGGGATTCAGAACAAGGTACTCTTCATCTTATGATCTGAATCTAGATCTGAAATAACCAACTTAACTTTATCATAATCTGAAATTGGAACTTGATTTTCTTGCATACGGTCTTCTGTTATGAGTAGATATGAAATAAGACCTTGTTTTCCATCATTTTCAATTCTACTAAGATCTTGAAACTCGTGCAAATTTTCCTGAGCATCTTGATAAGTATCCTCTAAGATCTCTTTCTGCGGTGGAAATGGATTTTCATACAGGGCTTCCATGATCTCATCATCCATGAAGTCATCATCTTCATAAAATTTCTCAAGATTTTCAATAAAACTATAAACATGTTTACAACAATTCTAAACTAATATTAAGAATGGACAAGATTCTTTATACCTTTCAAAGGACATGGTATGAAAATCCTTTAAACAGTGAATACAAGTAGGTGACAAACTTTCATACCAATTTCAAGCTTCACCTTCTAGAGTGGCCATGAATATCTTCATCAAGCAGTCTTTAGAAAAATCAACCTTCAACTTGCGTGTATGCATGTGAAATATAACCAGATGTAAAGTAGCATTATTCCTATCATCATCTTTAAACATAGTCAAATTCCTTTTCCAATCTACCTTAGGAATTTTATTTGGGAAACCTAGAATGTGATCTCAGCTCATTGGAGCATACCTTCGAGTCATCAAATCCATTTTGATAACAATGAATTCACCAAAAAATTCTTCAGGCTACTGGCTCTCGAAGAGTGGAGTTTCCATAAAAATTCTGAACCTTGAGATTTTTCGTCACTGGAAAGGTGAATGCTTTCAGCCTTTGAATGCATCTAACCATTGTTCACCATCAGCAATCAGATCTAAACTTTGATGATATTTCCTGGAGAAGATCTGTCACCTCTTCCCTAGTATGGTTGCCACTATGTTATCACTTGGATTGAACCTCAGGCTAAAGGAAGGCAATGCCAGGTTAACCACAAACCTCACTTAACCAAGTAGATAGCCCTACTAAGTCGAGAGAGGGCTCTCTTCGTAAGGATCTTAGCCAAGATGAATGGACTAGGAAAAGCATGTTAGGCTAGGTATAGTAGCACAAGGTTTGATTTGATTTTTGAAGGGGTTTTGCTAGATCAGGAGGAGCTGGACAATTAGGGTTAGGGAATTAGGTAAAAATTGTAGGGTGTTCAATGGGGTAAGGTAGGCATAAGGTTTAACATTATAGGGCTTGATGGGTGAGGTGTTTTAAGACTGGTGAGAAGCTAGGAAGAGCATGTGATTACCATGGATCC
>APFE031231776.1:0-16231 GCA_000404065.3 Pinus taeda
TTTAGCGAGATGCTTTCCCTGGGATACATACTGTGTTAATGTGTGAATGCTCTTGATGTTTTATTGTTATTGATGCTCCTATATTGATGATCAACGTAGAGGAGCTTATGTATTGTGTATGTTTTCCGCAATAGTACATGATCATGATAATCTTTGTTGAATATGTGTTAAATTAATCAAAATTTCTACATTCTGAGCTTAGTCTCCTCTGCAATTTTGACGAACTCACCAAGGCCATTACCAATATCTTGTAGTGTAGCCTCATCCCAATACTCTAGAGGGAGGGAGTAGAGGCGAATCCAAACTGGTGCCCAACTAAGATCTTCTTTATTCGGGTTAAATCTTTCAACCCAATCTCTAAGATACAGTCCAACAGCGTTGAAGAGATACGACCCTCCATTAAGGATTATGTTCCTATCCTCTAAACAGTTGAAAACCGCCGTGAAGCGCTTAGGGCCCAACTACAAGGTTATATGTCCTTTCGGCTTCCATTTGGCTGCTATCCACCCCTACAATACTTTTTCTATGGGCCAAAAGCCAATAAACTTCTCGATCAAAGCATGATCCTTCATATATTGGATTTGAGTGTTAATCCTACAGCTTGGTAGCTCAATCTTTGGCCTCGTGGCTGCAACTGGCTTGCATGTGGTCGAAGTCACTTTGGGATTCTCGTTAGCTTTTCTTTGTCTATTTGTGAGTTTTGTCCTTCTTCCGTTTCCCGCTGGACAATTTGTTTGCAGGCTTCCTCATGCATTGGAGTATGTTTGTTTTCATTTGGGGGAGGCTCTGCGTCCTCCTCCTGAGGGAGTCTCATGATTCGCACGCCTCCCTTGTCCCTTATGGTTTGTCATGTAGCTGTAAGAGTTGGCAGAGTTACTGCAAACTTTGCAGGTTTGTCGTAGCAGAATAGTCGTAAACCCTAAGCTGCCATGAACACCCCCCACAACCTCCAGTCCGTTCTTACATTTATTATATTACCTATGGCTCTATCATATCTTTCTCTTTGAGTCTATCCCAACTCAAAGGTGTCTTACATGACCTCTCATACAAAAAAATAAAAAGGTACCATTTTGATGGAAATTTAATAGCTGATGTCTTAGTTACTTTAGATTTTTAAAGTTGATATAAAATTATGTTATTTCACATTAACGGGGAGATATTTTATTTACCGCTCAAAGTGAGGATGAAATATTTATACTACCTCTTGTGAGTTGTGGTGTGAACAATACAACACAATGAGAGTGACATTATTGATATTTATAATGTTTTGAATTAAAACTATCCAAATAGACATATAAATTTATTTTATTTTATTTTAAAAAAAACATGTGCCAACTTAATGATGAAAATGAAAAAAATTACACATCTCTTTCAAATAAAAAAGAAGATACATATTTAAATAAAACATTAACAAATTTATAAAAAAATTATTTTTTAATAATAACTTTAAAATATCAAATATATTTTTTCTAAAATTTTTCTAATATTGAAATAACTAATCTATAATTAATTTATTTATATCTTATTTTAAACCTAACTTTTGATTAATTATACTATTTTTTAAATTTTAATAAATTTATAATCTTCAATAAAAAATATAGAAAATCATAATTAGTTTACCAGTGAGTGAAATTGTGAAAGCCTGAATTAAGTGAAAACATTTACATTAAAGTAAAGCTTGCTACCAACAACGAGTAACGTGGGATGTGGCCATCTGGTTTTGAAAAAACATATATCCCTCACTTTTCACTCTACCACTAGTAACAAATGTGATAAGAAATATAATTTGAATAAAACTTTTGATAACGACATTGTTGACATTGCATAATTCTGGTCTTTACATAAAATTACAGTGCCTTGGTGGTGCAGGAGCGCTGTACCAGGTACCTTGAATTGAATTTATGTCTCCAGTTTTTCATTATACAGGGCGACGACAATGACAGATGTCCGAACTATTAAACCTCGACATGATGGCTTCCGGTTAACAAAGTTTTCCGACGATAATGAACTCCGACCATAAATGTTAACGTCTGTCTCTGTAAACGGAGACTGAGAAGTGGGCCCAAACGGCCACTTAGGTAGGCTATGAGACGCTGCAATCGAGATAAGGGTTGCCGTGCCGTGTCGTTTCTGTGGGGCCATTAAAGTTGGAGAGTCCAATAGGGCGAAGGGGCCAGGTTTCCACTCCACGTTCATTCGTTAAATAAGTCAATAAAAGTGCTCAGTTGGCATGAAGAGTTGAGATTTATTAGTATAATTATATATTTTTTAATCTAATTAAAAAATCGTCACTTGAAATTAATTATTATTATTTATATTTTTAATTTTTAATTTAAATAAAATAAATCAATTACTATTTAATATTATATTATAATTTTTTCTATAATAAATAATGAGTAAAATAAAATTATTAATTATTTTTTCTTATTTATAATGTGAAAATAAACATGTACATTCATATACATTTATAAAGTATATTAAATTTATTGTCATTTAATTATACTAGTTCTCTAGCTCCTAAGATTCTGGGACGTGGTGACATTGTTTTGGCAAGTAGTGTTTGGTAGACAGCACTCATTCGCTGTATGGATCCCAACTCAGTAATGAAACCCAACCGACGATTGTATGCCGCAGTGTCAGGGAAATTATAGAAAATTTAACAAGATTTTGATAAATCAGGGATTTTTTATTTTCGTGCTTCAAAATTTTAGGTGCTTTTGGGTGTTTCTGAAGTTTTTAATAGTGTTGATTTTATTTCTACTATTAAAAAACATGATTAAGACTATAAAAATTTCTTAATATTTTTACTTAAATTCCAACTATTTTTACCATCCAAACAATTCCTCGACACCTAAATAAACAACTCCATTATCTCGCCCGCCCCTTCTCCTCAGAAAGAAGTCTTCGCTTCTCAGATTGTGAAACTTGGGACAAGAATGGATCAGCACCCGTTATAAGATTGTAATGGGCCATCGGGAACCGCTGTGATGATGCAGAGAAATAATATAAAATTGGCCAGAAGTCTTAATCCGATTTTTAAATTGTGATTGGCCATTGAAAATCGCAATGAAATGGCCGAAAAATATTATAAAAGGAAGGGAAAGGGGAATGATTCTTCGCCACTGAAGTTGAGAAGTCTTTAGCGTTGAGAATTCCATGGCTTCAGCAGAGGTGGTATACTCAAGGTGTACGCAGATGGTACAATTTTTCGTGTGGAGGATCCCGGGATGTTCGTCGAGGCTTCTCTGCAAGGAGAAGGTGGGGTGGCCAGTAAAGACGTTGTGTTGAACGAGAAGCTGGGATTGTGGGTTCGACTCTACTTGCCCTCTTCCCACCTCCAACAACAAACAGAAAACCGCCGCCTCCCGCTGATCGTCTATTTCCACGGTGGCGGTTTCTGCCTTGCCTCTCCTGCCGTGCCATATTTTCACGAGTTCTCTCTCAAATTGTCGGCGACTGCAGGTGCGATCGTTGTCTCCGTGGCTTACCGGTTGGCTCCGGAGCACCGCCTCCCCGCCGCCTACGACGACTGCATCACGGCACTCCAGTGGGTGAACTCACATGCGGGAGACGGAGCAGACTTGGAACACGACCCGTGGCTCGACTCCCACGCGGACTTTTCCGCGGTGTATCTGATGGGAGACAGTGCTGGTGCCAACATCGCACATCACGTTGTGACGCTGCGTGGCGGTTTGGAAGCGTGGAACCCCATTACATTGAGGGGATCGATACTGGTGCAGCCCTACTTCGGCGCCGAGCAACGCACAAGGTCGGAGAGCGAGTGCCCGCGTGACGCGGTTCTCAATCTGGAGTCGAATGACGCCTTTTGGCGGTTGTCTCTCCCGGTGGGCAATGACAGAGATCATCCATTCAGCAACCCTTGGAGCCCCGGAGCACCAAAGCTGAAAGAAATGTCGTTGCCTCCGTTGCTGGTGGTCATCGGTGGAAGAGATATGCTGAGAGACCGCGGCCTTGATTATTCGGAGTCGTTGAAACAGTGCGGTAAGAGCGTGGAGGTTATGGTGGCGGAGGAAGAAGAGCACGGTTTCTACGCTCTCAAACCGGACTGTCCCTCTTCTCAACGCTTCATGGAACGGATCTCCCATTTCATCTCCTCCTCTCGTTTAGAGTCCGCGATTCATATTAACCACGTTGCCTGATAAATCGAGACAAAAAATTTCAGTACTATGACTTTTCAATAATAATATATGCTATTTCTCGATAAAAACATGTAATAATCCCGAAATTAATAAAAGTATTTATTCAAGTAGTTGGTTTTTTTTGTTTTCGTTTGCTTTTTCCCTTACTTTTTCCTTTCATCTGTTATTATGCTTTTGAAAGATGAATGCGTTGATTTCCGATAAACTTGTAAACACATGCATAATTTGTTTAAAATCCATAAAATAACACATTTTGGAAAAAAAAAATTAACTGCATTTGGTAAAAGAAATTCTAATTGATTTATCAAAAAATTAATTCCTACTTATTTGGTATATTGAATGATGTTTTTTATGATTAATTGTGTAATTTGTTTAATTGTTAATTAATTGGATGGAATAGATTTAGTCCCGATAAAATAATTCTTACTTTAGTATTTAGTTGAAATATTTTCTCAATTAATTAATTATATGATTAAGATAAAATTTCTATCTAAACCAATTGCAATCAATCTGGATCTATCAGAGCCATTGATGTTCAGTAATTGATGTGGAGCGAAGCTGGTATGCAGCCAAATCTTTGATTTACGCTACGTTAGGATGGCAAGGATAAGAAAAGAAGAATTGATCGATGAAGGCATAGCCTATAGCCATTGATGTTCAGTGATTGATACTGAGGGAACCCAGTATGCAGCCAAATCTTCCATTTGCGCTATGCGGATGCGTGGCTCGCACATCGTTCTTTCTGCCCATGTGCAGAACAAGTGCCACTTGCAATAACGAGAAGAGTGGTGTGAACGATAGCAATGGGCGACATTGCAGGAAGAGGATGTGTGTGACGAATATTGAGAGCACCGTCCTCAACCTCTTGCAGTTGATGGTAATTTTTTATTTAATTGTAGATTTGGAATTCTGAGAAGTCAAAGAGCTAAATTCAGTTGAGATAAATTGCTAAAATATAGCATCCAAATAAATTTAGCACTATACTCAGATCGAAAATTTCATTATCGAGATGTTGATTGCTTGAAGTCTTCCAGATTGATTAAGAGATAGCTCACAAATATAGAATCCGATTTTTATTCCAATCTTGGGTTAGATGTCAAAGCGCCTCCCTGCTGGCATGCTTTATCGGGGATCTATAAGAAGATAACAATCAACCTTATTTTAATGGCCAGAAAGGGATCTTTGTTTGGTTCGATTGCGTTGGGCTTCGGTGGTTTCTTTATTCTAAGACTATTATTGGGGACCTATGGAATATTGGTATTATTATATTATTTTTAAATAGGAGAAATCTGTGTGCAGAAATGTATATGATAGGAATTTTACAATCAGATAAAGAGGTTAAATTTATTTTAGATAGATATATTTTATAATTACACGATTCTTTTAGATAAATGATAAGTACAACAGTTGGTACCTATGTATCTCAGGTGGATGGGAGCTTGTCCATAAAATGACTAGTAGTTTAGTTGTTCCAAACATGTGATTGATTGTGTCTCAAGCAACTATTTTAAGAGATCTAGTAGTGTTAATTTCAATATGGATAGTTGTCTAGATAGTTTGACAGTTTAGTTTTGGATCGAGAGAAGGATTCCTCATTTGTTGAAGACGTGGGAGTGGTATTCTAATGAGTTTATGCAACAACCGTTGTTTAGTAACTGAATTCAAGAGATCCGTGATTCGGGAGTTCAAGACTACACCTTTACAAGGGTTATGAGACAATTTGATGGAGTTCGCTTAATGCGATTTGAATATGTTTTAAAAAGCTAAAAAACATTGAAGACATGAAGATGAGATCAAAGACAAGTACCTTGGAGATTTAACTCCTAGTTGTCTTGTGCATATTGAATGACATTCCTTATCATTAAATGTTATTGTTGTGTGATTTGTTAATTGTTAACTAGTTAAATTAAATAAATTTAATCCATGTAAAATAGCTCCTACTTTAATATTTGATTGAGATATTTTCTTAACTAATTATTTGTATAATTAAGATAAAATTTCTATTTCTTATATTTATAAGTGATATTTAATAAAATACCAAATAAATACGATGTGATTTTTTTGTTCATTTGAAAAAATGCAGATTCATGACGTCATAAAGACATGGACCCTGGTTCCTCACATAAAAGTGCACCAGTGCACCACAATTCAATATTTTTATATTTGTCGGTTATGGCAATTCAGTATTTTTATCGTTTGGCTTGTTCGCATAAGTCCATGACAATTAAATATTTTTACATTCGTAGGTCATGAGAAATCGATATTTCATTTGGGTTCATGAGGATATAGGGTACGGGCACTCTGGTTTCACACTTAGTTTCATTGGTTAATTTTTGTTAAGTAACAAGTAACTTGTACACAATTTTGTTTTGTTTGTTTTATGGATTATAGGGAGATGTAAGAAATTGAGAGAGTTTTTTATTAAGTATAGTGAGACTGTTGATTTATTATAATTGGATTTTATTTTTCAATATTCTCAAAACCGTAGGAAAATGAAGGTTTGGGTATTATTAGAATTTCATAATCACAAACACATTAATATAGAAAAACAACCAATTGAAATATCAAAATATATATATATATATATATATATATATAATTAATTAATTATAATTATTAAATAATTTAATTTAGATGGAAAAATAAAATTTAATTCCCGCCATTTCAGAGGTAGATCCACTCCTCCTGTCCATGGGTCTCGCACTTCCAATTTGGTCGATATCCCGATTCTCGACATGTCATCCCCTCCTTCTCAGCCTCTTAGAGCAGATATGGCTGGCCCTTCTGCATCATGATGGACATTCTTTCCTTGAACATCCGCGGGCTAGGCGCTGGCCCAAAATTCCTTGCGCTCAAACATTTACTCAGATCCGCTCGGCCCAAATTGGTATTAATTCAGGAATCCATGTAAATTACAATGTTTTTCAGTAAATTCAGTATTATGAAAACATGTAAATTACAATGTACCTAAAAAAAATTCAGTATTATGAAAACATGTAAATTACAATGTACGTAAAAAAAATTCCAGCCAACAATTCCAAAACCACTAATAATTACACAAAGAAGCCTATCCGATTATGCACGACAGATTCATAACCAATTGTCCTTATCTATGCGGATTTGGCATGTAGCGTAATATGTACATATATGGATTCCTCGTAAATTTAATTGAGTGTGAAGATTATAGCGATGACTTGTCATTTCTCCTTATTTGAGTGTGAAGATAATTGGAATGCTTTGCGTTATTCGTTGAGAACGGATGTAAGATTGTTACAGGAATTTGTCCGGAAAGAAATTACACTCGCACATTTTATATATATACCTTTAAAATTAAGATATGTTACGGAGATTTAATAGATTTTGAATTATGAGAATGTTGAATTATGAGAAAATTTCTTATCAGAATAATAATTTTGAAATCACTTTTTAAAAATAAATATTATTTTTAACCATTTTTCATAATGTTTATTATATATATATATTATATATATATATATATTTATATATATATATAAATATATATATATATATATATATATATATAATGTTTATTTAAATCACATTTATTTGATAGTCTAATATGGTTTTTATTAATATTTAAGTTCACTAGCACAACCCACTTTAGTAGATATAGTTAATAGATGCCAAAATGAGTATATCAATAACATGCACAACCACTAATTAATAATAAATAATAATAATAATAATATAATAATAATAATAATATATAATAATAATATTTTATTATTAAAAATAAATATTAATGTGGTTGATTTAAGTGAATCTTCTAAAACATCTTTATATCCCATTGGTAAATATATAAAAATAAAATTAATATTACAACAAAAACTATATACAATAGTAATATTATTATTATTAAATATTAATTTCATTAAATAAAATATTAATTTATATTAGTCATAATATTAAATAATAATTATATTAATTTAAATATTTAATATAATTTAATTATTTAATAATAATATTAATTACTAATAGCAGTAATATAAATTAATAATAATGATCTTAAAAACTATAATTGTATAGTAATAACAATAATTGTTTTAGTAAATGTGGTTGATATATATGGAAGGCTTGATAAATAATTAGTTCTCTTTAGTGAGACTTTTTGGAAGCTTTTTTGATGGGGTCTTTCCGTCTAATTTCTCTAAAATGCGGCACGAATTTATTTATGTGGGTGACAACAATGGAAGTTCCCTAGGATTTTTCATGGTGCTGAATCCATATATAGAGTCAAAAAACTAGTTTAAATAACGCAAATCAAGATTTCACCTCAAATGTTTCCCTTCAGGAAAGTCCAAAAAGTCACATTAAAGACAATAATAATAATAATAATAATTAATTAATTAATTAAGTAATTAATTAATTAATTAACGAATAATAATAATAATTACTTATTTTTCTTTAAAAATAATTTAATAATAAATTAAGTATTATTATTATACTGAAGTTTGGTCTCACCGGACGTTAACCATCATCATAAAAAACAACAACATTAGTAAATGTGGTTGATGTATAAAAATGTTTACGGGTCAACTTTAACTTGAGAAAAAGAGGAATTACACATCTTATTGCAAAATGGGCCATTTTGCTAAATAAAATTTACTTATATATTAATTTATCCATCTAATTAGAGTATGAACTTATAATGTCAAATCCTAGGAAATTGGTGGGCCGAGAACCCAGTGGCATGAATCAAATTTAACTTGAGAGAAAAAGGAATTACACGTCTTCTTGTAAAATGGACCATTTTACTAAATAAAATTTGCTTATATATTAATTTCCTCATCTAATTAGAATATGAATTTATTAGAATTCAACTTTAACTTGAGAAAAAGAGGAATTACACATCTTATTGCAAAATGGACCATTTTGCTAAATAAAATTTGCTTATATATTAATTTAACCATCTAATTAGAATATGAACTTATAATCTCAAATCCCTAGGAAATTGGTGGGCCGAGAGCCAAGTGGCATGAATCAAATTTATCTTGAGATAAAAAGGAATTACACATCTTATTGTAAAATGGACCATTTTACTAAATAAAATTTGCTTATATATTAATTTCCTCATCTAATTAGAATATGAATTTATTAGAATTTGAATAATCTCAAATCCTACTTGGCATAAATCTATTTTATTTTTTATTTTTTAAAAGTCATTGTAACCTAACAAATGGTAAGACACTACATTCGCTGAGAAGCATTTAGACAAAGCATATGCTTGAGAATCAATCTAAACCGTCAATTAAAAAGATCAATAGATCCTCATCCACCTTAAGTTGAAGTAGAAAGCCTTCAGAAAATATTATAAATCTTAATACAAGATCCAATATTATAAGTCGTAACTATAAAATCTATATTATAAACTCT
Organism: Pinus taeda; assembly: GCA_000404065.3. Lineage (NCBI taxonomy): Eukaryota > Viridiplantae > Streptophyta > Pinopsida > Pinales > Pinaceae > Pinus > Pinus taeda. Next base: position 9,555 of record APFE031231776.1, read on the forward strand.
AATATTAAATATTTGCGCTCTCCATCTAGTATGGTAGCGATGTTGTAATGTAATGTTTAACATTTTGTCCAAGTCAAATTACATAGAAATAAAAATTAAATTAAATAATAATGTAATGTAATGTAAAGATTTTAATTGGGTCAAAATAAAATAGAAATAAACAAAAATAAAAAATAGAAATAATCCTATAAAAATAAAATAATAATACAAATAAAAATGGCCCATGGTATTGACCCATGGTATTCATGTGCAATGTGGCCTATTTAAAGGGAGAAATTAAACCAACCTAGATCCATCTTAACTCAAGATCTACCAAGTGCGAAGAGGAATCAAATCTCTTTTCACTCTAAAAGGGTTTTCTGATATCAAAGAGATTTAAACCATCTTTGCACTTAATAGATCCAAATTAGTTAAGATTGATCTAGGCTCTTAATATATCAATTATGCATTAAGTTTTTTTTAAATATTAATATATATTATAGATTCCCGGGATGCGGGTGATTAATTTGAATTTAATGAAGATTAGACATGAGGACAGCAGACGGCCAAGCCACATGGCCACCTGCGTCCCCATCCATGCCAATTTATGGTGAGCCACCGTCAACCTACAGGCGCCATTAAGCTTGTGCTCAGGTTGAGACGCTCGCGGCAGACTTAAGGATATGGCTTTTGCAAACCTAAAATCATTCACCCTTCCCCACTAAATTGCTCTTGCCCCCCTGATGCTCCGGAGCGGATCTCTCGCACGACAATAGGTAGGCGTTGTTGGCTTCTCAACTGTGTTGATTTGGGGAACGCCTTCCATTTCTCCCATACTGTTCATAGTGCTCTGAATTCTTCTCAGAATACCATTGTTCGTCACCTGAATGGCTTTATCAACTTTGCCTCACCCTCTGCAATCAGTGCTAATACTATTGTCATCTTGACCCATGCCATTTATAGCCATCCTGCATAGAGAGCCACGTCTCATCTTTGCCACCGGATGCACAGCAAGAGAGGTAGCAGCCGTGGCAGAAACACTCCCCCTCCCCTTTGCCGTCTCCTCCTGAGCTGACGACCCCTTCTGCCTACCCTTCGTCTTCTCCGTCCAAAGATCATTTCTCTGGCAGATATCCCGCCACCCGTAGCGGAAGAGGTCGGGCCCAAGCCTATGGTGCTAGCAGAATGAATGCAACAACTCAAAATACTAACTCTCCTGCCCCCCCTCATCTGTCACATCACTCAACCCAATTCTGCTTTCACAGTACCTTGAATTGGCCTGTTATCATTGCCACTGTCACAGTGGCTTTCAGTGAAGAAATTCAACCGTAGGAGGAACATGATGCTCAGACCCGTGACCCAGTCCCAGAGACAGAGGATAACAACAAGAAAAAGAAGGCAAAGGAGAAGCAAGCCCATCAGCGGATAGAAACACTCGGATAGCAGGTCTGCTTTGCCCAATCGCAAAGATGGCCATGACAGTACTCCAAAGGGTGAGGACATCTCTGGAGGTGAGCATGCAGTCGAAGGCAGTTCGAGTGGCACACAAGCAGATGGGGGCATCCCTGGTGGCATGTCTGTAGCGGTTGAGGACTGGGATGAGTACAGATGTTTCATTGTGGAAGAGCCTCCACCAAGCGACACCTGCCCAAGAGGATCCATGCAGCGAGTTGTTCAAGACACCAGGTTTTTTTTCGATGATTCTTGGGGTTTTTTTTTAATGATTTTTCAACTATGTGGTTAATTTTGTTAAAATTACTCAAATGTTTAGGCTGGTTTTGAACTGGGACCCTTGCTTGAGCTTTTTTTTTTGGGTTCACTCAGACTGGTTTCCCCTCGGTGGGCAGTCCTGTTTCAGTTTTTATTGACTAATCATGACATAACTTTGTTCAACACCGCAGAGGTCAGAGCCTCATTGTATTTTTACTATTTTTTTTCTTTAATAGAATTAGCATTACTTAGAAATATATATATATATATATATATATATATATATAATATATATATATATATATATATAGATTAATTAATATTAAACCCAAGGGATTTATACTGTAAACCATAGGGAGTAATATTACAAATCTAAGGGAATAATATTAAACACATGGGATAATTATTAAAGGCCATTCACATTAATATTATAAAATGAAGGGATTATTGATATTAATGACACTAAAAACCTAAGAGAATAATATTAAACCCTATGAATATGAACCCTAAAATAAACATGGTTCACCCTGGTTGACCATGGTTGATTTTGATATAGAGACAATCCTTATGACAATGTGATGTTGGACCATGCTTGACCATGCTTGATCATGATTGATTTTCAAATCGAGAGAATCTTTGTCACAATGCGACATTGGACCATGGTTGATTCTCATAGTGAGACAATATTTGTCACAATGCGACGTTGGAACATGCTTGAGCATAATTGAAATTATAAAACATTGTTGACCATGATTCATCATGGTGTAACATGATTGATATTATAAACCCAATATAATAATAATAAACCATGGAGACTAATACTAAAATCACAAGGGATTATAAATGTAAGGGAATAATATTAAACCATATGAATATGAACCCATAGATTAATAAACCTAAGGGATTGATATTATAAACACAATGGATTAATAAAAAAACCCCAAGAGATTATGAACCCAAGTGAATAATATTAAATCGAAGGGACTAATATTATAAAGCCAAGGTATTTAAACCCTAAGATTAATATTATAAACATGGTTGACCATGGTTGAGTTTTTACCATGGCTGACGTTTGACCATGGTTGACTATGGATAACCATGTTTGATTTTATAAAACATGGTTGACCATGGTTCACCAAGCTTGACCATGATTGACAATGGTTGACCATGATTATCATATTGAGACATAATGCGACGTTAGACCATGGTTGAGACAATGATTGACTTTGATATTGAGACAATCTTTGTCACAATGAGATGTAGGGATTTGAACACAAGGGAATAATATTAAGCCAAAGGGACTAATATTATAAACCCAAAGTATGTAAACCCTAAATAAATATTATAAACTCTAAAATAAGCATGGTTGACCATGGTTGATTTCCATATGGAAACAATCATTTTCACAATGCGATGTTGGACCATGAATGATTTTCATATCGAGACAATCTTCGTCATAATGCAACATTGGACCATGGTTGACAATGGTTGATTTTCATGTTGAGATAATATTTGTCACAATGCGGCACTTGACCATGGTTGACCTTGGTTGGCTATGATTGACCATGTTTGATATTATAAACCCAAGGGATTGATATTTTAAACCCAAGGGATTAATACTAAAACCCTTGGGATTATGAACCCAAGGGAATAATATTAAATCCAAGGGATTAAAATTATAAAGCCAAAGTATATAAACCCTAAAACAAACAAACCTTAAGGGAATTAAACCCTAGGAATATGAACTCTTAGATTAATAAACCTAAAGGATTGATATTATAAACGCAAGGGATACAAATTATAAACCCACGGTATATAAACCCTAAGATAAATATTATAAACCCTAAAATAAACATGGCCTACTGTGGTTGATTTTCATATTGACACATTCGTTGTTAGAATGTGACATTTGACCATCGTTAACCTTTCTTGACCATGCTTGATTTTCATATCGAGACAATCTTTGTCACAATGCGATGTTGGACCATGGTTGATTTTCATATTGAGACAATCTTTGTCAAATGCGACATTTGACCATGGTTGGATATGCTTGACCATGATTGATATTATAAACCCAAGTGAATAATAAATCTAATGGATTGATATTGTAAACTCAAGGGATTAATACCAAAACCCTAAAGGATTATGAACCCAAAGGAATAATATTAAACTTAAGGGATTAATATTATAAACCTTCGGTATGTAAACCCTAAGATTAATATTATAAACACTAAAATAAACATGGTTGAGTTGACCACAGCTGACTTTCATATTGAGACGATCCTTTTCACAATGTGATGTTGGATCATGGTTAGCCATGGTTGATTTTCATATCAAAACAATCTTTATGATATTTGACCATAATTGACTATGAATAATCATATTTGATTTTATAAAACATAGCTGAACATAAATAATTTGTCATTATTTAATAAGAAAAATATTAATAGGAAGATTATTAAAATGATTGGTAAGTATTCCTTATTATTAAAATGTGAAGATAATTGGGATGATTTGTCGTTATTCCCTGAGAATGAATCTAAGATCGCTAGAGGAGTTTCGACCTCATTAGGGTTTGGAAGATAATTAGGATGATTTATTGCTATTTCTCGATAAAAATAATGTAAGATTGTTACATTAGACTTTACCATTATTGGACCTTTTGTCGTATCTCAAGCATCCCGAATTTAATGAAGTATTTATTCAAGTAGCTGGTTTTTTTTGTTTTATTGTTTTGTTTTCGTTTTCTTTTTCTTCTCTTCTGTTATCGTGCTTTTGAAAAATGCATACGTTGATTTCTGATAAACCTGGGAAGACATTCATAATTTGCTTAAAATCCTTGGGTAAACTTTAATGGTTTTCTAAGGATCCGGTGTGAGTGCGATGTAAATTTTTGTCGATTTGAGAAAATGTAGATTCATGCCAGCACAAAGTCATGGACCTGGTCCCTCACGACAATTCAATACTTTTATATTTGTAGGTTATGACAATTCAATGTTTTTATCATTTGGCTTCTTCGCATAAGACAATGACAATTAAATATTTTTATATGTGTAAGTCATCGGAAATCGATATTTCATTTGGCTTCTTCGCTTTTGACAACATAGGGCACTCTGGTTTCAGACTCTAGTTTCATGGAACTTAGTAGGTTGCACGTAATTTTGTTTGGTTTGTTTGTATGGATTATAGGGGAGATGTAAGAAATTCAGAAAGCCTTTTAGTTAAGTATGAGGAGACGATTCAATATAATTGGATTTTATTTTTTCAATAATTTCAAGGGCATGAAAATGAGGATTATGGTATATACTAGAATTTCATAATCATAAATACATTAAGATAATTTTAAAAACAAATTGATATATTATTTTTTGAGGTTTCAAGTAGTATATAGAAAGTGTTGGATTGTCTAATATTTAGATTGACAAATAAGATTTAAATTTCAAAAAATATATTTAATTAATGAGTATATATCTATTTTAAACACAGATCTAATATGAGCTGAGAATGATCTAATTTCTTCAAGTGCAATTTTTTTATGAGGCCACATTATTTAAATGTTTTGTATAGCTATTTTTTTATTTTTTTTATTTTTTTTATTTTGGCTGACATGAACAAAATTACTTTGATGACAGACAAACAACATTACACATCATACTGGGTTGTAGAATGAGCCTCTCGGCTCAATAAAGAATAAGGAAAAATAGTTACTTTCTATTAAAAGAAAAGAAAGCCAATTAAATGATCAATAAATATATGAGTAGTTGTAAAAATAATATAAAATTGAAATTTCATTAAAAAAAAATCTTAAAAAATAAAAATTAAGAACTGAGTAGAGTTAAACTACTCTATAAAGAGACTAGAAATAAAAATACTAGAATGGGATATAGACTATTATTACTTAGAAAAATTTGTTTAAAATAACAATTCACTATAGGCCAAAAAGGAGGAAGAAGATAAGAAAGGCTTAGTGATAGAGGTGATGAATGATATATTTCTATCACAAACTTTTTGGGTTAACTCCCTCTTGTAAATATCTATGAACTATAGTTTTCAACTAAGTTGTGGAAATGCAAACACAATGAACTGGCTACGAAAAAGGGAGACAAGTTCAATAGCGTCGGGGAGGTGATTGCTTGGGAAATTGGGTAAACACGCATTTAATAGAAACCATGGCCTGATTGGTATGTCTTTAATGAAACTAACTAAATTAATCGTTGGATGAAGGAAACATATGCTCTTCCAAATGGAGGACAAGTTCATAGCCCTCTGCCCTATCTCATGGATTGCACTTGGACAAGTCAACACATAAAGAAGGTCAGAGCATTGAAGCATGCAAACTGTTACACAGTAAAATGTCACTGCCATCATGTCAGTCTCCCTACTGTGCTATAAAACCACATTCACCTAAGCTCATGCTCCTTGAAATGGATAAAAACCCTCTTTGCCTAAGTTAATTGAATCATCGCGTCTGTTCATTAAATAACCGCGCTGACCAGCGGAGGCTAGTGTAACCACTGCGCTGCCAGCGCGGAAGCACACGTGTTTTCCGCGCTGGTCCAATTTCACAGGCAGCGCGCTCTCCGCTTGTATCATTGAGCGCTGACCAGACCTCTTCTATAATAGATCTGTGATTCCAGCGTGTCTGCTCAGTTTTGCACCCGCGCTGATCCTGTTTAGGCGAATTTGTTCTAACAACCAACCTTCCAAATGACTCCAGACTTGGTTGTTAGCATTGTTGAGGTCGCCATCCTTTCTCTGGCATGTCTGTTCGACTGACCATCCACTTATCTTGGGGGAAAGCTCATCCTTTACCTATTCATGGAGACTCCTTCTCCTTTAAAAGCCTCCTCCATTGCCCATGAGCAGCTAGTTTGGGAACATATAGACTTTGATTGAGGAATTCTTAGTGCATTAGTGCTGCTCTTTGTAGGCATTTGGTGTGTTGTGTGAGGATTTCTTTTGAGCTTGAGGAAGGTTATGAGCTTGTT
>APFE031231778.1:10730-32840 GCA_000404065.3 Pinus taeda
TATATAGATAGTCCCAAGGGTCTAGAGTAGGACATAAATTTCTTTGATATTGTTGCTAGTTGTTGTTGATCATGGGTTCGACTCCCTTTGATTCCCTTAGGGTGAGGCCAGTAATCAGGGTCAAGAATTTACTTAGTTTATCACCCATGAAATCTAAAGTACTCCGAGGTTTCCCATGCTAGAGAGAGAGAGAGAGAACTAAGCTCCACGATGGATGAAATATCTCGACATCAGAGAAATTTTGAGGTAAAAAATGGACCTCAAGACAAAAATTTACAACAAAAATGAACTTTACAAGAACCAATAGGATTCAATATGATGATGTCAAGCATGGGGATGATTCACTATTTTTAGAGTTAATAGGTCAAAAAATAAAAAATAAAAACTATTTTTTCAACTTACCTCCCTAAGATTTTACTCAAATTTTGAGCAGGAGCATTCATTTGATGCACAATTCAATTTTGAATCAAAGGAGTACCCATTTTGCATATTTTTAATGGACCCTACAACACGAAAAATGTGAAATACATGAAAAATATGATTGCAATCACATTTTTTTGATGTAATTCACATTTTTTGTGTAGTAAGGTCCATCAAAAGTATGTAGCATGGGTATTCATTAAATGGAAAATTAAATTATGCATCTAATGACTACTCCCAATCAAATTTGAATAAAATCATAGTGAGATAAGTTGAAAATTTGTGTTGAAAAATAGTTTTTTATCGTTTCCCTCCAAAAATTGGTGAGATAATTTAATATTATTTTATTATTCCCACTATTATCTTATAGTATTCCTTAGGAGACCCATTTTAGACCTCAAAATTTCTCAAATAGAATGCAAATGCTTTTTCATGTTTTGCACTATAAAACTGTTGTGCTCTCTCAACACCTTCTAGATCCATAGTTAAGATAAATCTATACCAATTTATTAAACCACAAGCCAAAAATTTCCATTGAAGCTAATTTTAATTCAATTCATCTAAGCTTCTTAGAGTTCATTTCTAATCCAAGCTCTATAAATAAACAAGTGTGATAAGGCTAATTTTCAACTTTTTTGGAGCCTTATTTTGAAGTGCAGAACACTGTTAAGGTACGATAACTCACAAATTCTAATGCCTATTGATGACCAACGACCATAAATACTCGACAATTAAACTAATGAGAGATGTAGTGAGTATAAAGAGAATTAAATGTATATATCTTTCAAGAATTTTTCCTGGCTATGGCTAGTGTTTCATTAAAAAAATGAAAATCATTGAGTTTAAATGAAAAGCAATGATTAACCTTCATACACAATGATATTAAAACTCATATGTAATAAATTATTTATTTTTTATGATTAGTTTATTAAGATCCTTCATAGTCATCTCTGCACAATTTTTTCATCTCCCTATAAGTGTTATTTCATGGTTCCTTAGGTTTATCATTTGATATGTACTCTATATATACGGGCCTATGCTCTATGGACCTATGTTTTGTGGTTTTTTGTCATTAACAAAACCTTTTTAGCTTGGTGTGACATGTTTTTGAGACAAGTTTATGTTTCGATCTGCATACACATTATGTATGTCTACTGAATATATTTTTTGGTATATTTTTTGGGACAAATTATCTAAAATCCGGCAAAGGTTTGTTGGAATTGCAAGTTGAAGTCATGTAGATTCCACATTCCAAGTGCCCAAGGGGATTTTCAAGGCAATAAATGGATATTTGTTGAGACATGTTTATGATTCAATTCGCATACACACTATGTGTGTTTACTGAATATATATTTTTGGGTCAAATTATATAAAATTTGGCAAGGATTTGTTGGAATTGCAAGTTTAAGTTGTGTAGATTACATAATCCAAGTGCCCAAGAGGATTTTCAAGTAAATCTATTTATACAATAAAATGGCTATATAAATTATAATTAATATATTATATATATAATAATATTTAATATAATTATATTATATATAGTATAATATAATAATATATAATATAATATCCCGAGGATTGCTCGAAGAGTCTAGAGCATGAACATAAAATCTTGATATCTGTTGCTATTTGTTGATCATAGGTTGAGTCTCTGATTCCTTCAGGGTAGCAACAATATTTTCTTCTCTCTAATTTAGTGTTTTATTTAGATGGGTTCTTAGGTTAACAATTATAACTATATATAGTATGAATTATATATACACACTATGCTTTTCAAAGGAAAAAAATGTTGATTTTATTTATGTAGTAAAATCAATACATCTTGATCCATGAGGATACAACATAAACCTAAGGAAAGATACTAGAAATATAAGATACTATGACATGATTTGGTCCATGTCAACATCAGAGTAAAACATAATCCAAAACAGAGATATAGGTAGAGCTCATTATTAATAACAGTCCATGAAAGTGACCAACCAGCAAGAGAAAAACATGTTCCCAAAAATACCACATGTAAAAACTAGCATAGTGATGAAAATAAAAAAAAGACAGTGAAATCAATGTCAGGGAAATGGCATGTGACCAACAACCAACAAGTTTCCATCTTCCTCCAGTGAAATATAGAATCCCTCCAATGGGTCGAGGAGTCGAAGCTTAGATAAAGAATCAACAACCTTATTGTGTGCCCTGTGTAGGTGTTGATAGGTAACCCCCTGTAGAGAATCCCGAGGACATTTGATACGTTGTAGCCATCATTGTAGATGTCGATGAGAAATGTGTGAAGATCCCAAAACATGATTGATGATATCTTGGGGATCTCCATATATGTTGATGTGTTGAATCTTCAGATAATCCACGAACCATAGTAGGCCCCAAAGTGCCACAACCTCTTTATTCATGTTAATCTCTTCTCCATCGCTCCAATGTATCCTGTATTGTGTGCAATCATCTATGCAAATCGAAATCCCACACTCGCATCTACCACCATGTTTAACACCGTCAAAGAAACCTATTTGGAAATAAATAAAAGGATCATCTTGTTCCTGTTGCACCTTGGAGATATGGGATGATGGCAGTAGTAGTGGTTCCAAACATATGTGAATGTTATTGATGATCCTATCTAGACTGAAAAAGTTGTTTTCAAAAATGATGTTGTTCATAGCTTTCCAAATCTCCCAGAAAGTGATCATTGGGATAACACACCTCTTCCTATTTTGTGTGCTCCACCAAAACATGTATGATATAATGGAAGCATGTTCAATATATCTAAATGAAAGCATGACACACAAACCTTTCCAGATATGTTTTGCAAATGGGTATCTTAAGAGCATATGTGCATTATCCTCATCCTCTTGTCGACAGAAAGTGCAGATTCTCGGTCCTAACAGGCCTCTCTTTTTAAAATTTTCCTAGGTGAGCGTTTTATTTTTCCAGATAAGCCATGTGTACAGAATAATCTTGTAGAGGATATTCACCGTCCCAAACTTGGTGAACCAACAATGATCATACATATTGTGATTCCTACAACAAAAATATATATATATGCATCCACAACCGAGATAGTTCCTTTTTTCATGGTTTCATCCCATACAATCTGATCTCCCATGTCAGATCTGCAAATCCTAGCACTCCATAACTCTGCAATAATTTGCTTCCAGGTAATGGTCACCTCCCCACGTAGTCCCAGATCCTCCACCTCACGGCTAATCGACATGTTTCCAGACCAATCATAGATGACCTGATCATAAAAGATAATACATCTAGTATTAAGGCAGTTTTTGAGTGCCTCATAGTAGTGTTTGTGCAAATCCGCTCCAATGATGTTGTCCCTACCAATAATAATGTCCTTCCCAAACCCATAACCCTGTAGATGCGATGAAAAACCAAAATCGAACCTTATTTAGGCAGTTCCATATAGCAGATCCTCACATGTTCCTAATCAATCCTTCCCTCACCAGTGACTGAGTTTTATATCTTGTAGATATTTGGTCTTTATGATCTGGCTCCATATACATGTGCCCATCAGACCCCGCCATAGATATTTTGTGAGTAGTGCCCATCCAAAATTTTTGATATTCATAATGCCCCAGCCCCCCAAGGCCTTCGGTCTAATGATCTTATCTAATGAAACCAAATGAAATTTATGTCTAGTATCATTACCCTCCCAAATGAATCTAGCAATGGTCCTATTAATCTGTTTAATGATGGATGTAAGAATGCAGAAAAGGTGTGCCCAATAAACAACCAATTGTTGCAAGGTAGATTGCACAAGAATGAATTTTCCTCGAAGAGTAAGGCATCTGTGTGCCCATCCTAATATCTTCCTATAGAATATGTCCACAAGCCATGTCCAGACTTGGATGTGATAGAGATTGGGCTTGATAATGTATCTGAGATATTTTAGACCATCCCTTATCAAAGTAGCCCTCAACCCAAATAGGTTTGCGATATATGAAATATCTTCTTGTATACAATCTCCATATAAGAAATCCAATTTTTCCTTATCCATGTACAAGTCAAATGCACGGCTGAAACAATGGAATATCTGATGTAGTGTAAGCCATGTGTTCCTTGAAAAGATACCAAAAGTGAGGATATCATCAATGAATAGCTTGTGTGATACTCTTATATTCTTGCCCATCCACAGTGGAAAGTATGCCCCCCTCCCGCAAGCATCTTTAATCCTGTGACTGAGTATGTCCATTATCAAAATAAAAAGAAGCGGGGAAGTGAGCACCCATGTCTCAGCTTGCATCTCGCCCCAAAGTAGTTGGTCGGGTATTCATTAATGATGACTGCAGAACGTACAGATGTAACGTAGACCATAATCCATTCAATGTTATGACTGTGAAGCCCAATTTTGTGCAGTACAATGTGCAATAAGCTCTAATCAATATTATCATATGCCCTCTGCATATCCACCTTCATGATTGCGACATCTAGTTTCTTAATGTATATGGAGTCAATGCATTCGTGTGTTCTAGCAACAGCATCATGAATCAATCTATCTTGAAGAAAGCCATATTGCTCCATAGTGATATATGTAGACAGGGAATTTTTGATATGCAGAGCTATGATTTTAGAAATCAATTTATAAATGAGATTACAAAGAGAGATGGGTCTATAATCATATAAATACCTCAATTCCTCCTTCTTTGGGATGAGGACAATGTATGTCGAGTTGATCTCACCTGCGATGCATCCTTCCAATCTGGATTGTTCCACCATATGAACCAGATCCGGTCCCATGAGATCAAAAAAATGCAGGAAAAGTTCAACAGTCCATCCGTCCAATCCAGGGCATTTGTCTTTGGAAAATGTTTTCGGGAGTCCATCCTTTTGTGCATTCCCCAACATTCCTCTTGTGCGGTGGTGGCATTAAAATCCCCCACATCAATAAGAGAGTCCAATTTCAATAACTCAGCCTCCATTAGTCTTTCTCAAAATCCACAACGATCCTTGTATGGTGCATATATATTGAGAATCCTGATATGTCCAGCGAGGCCTCAGAGTTTCCCAGTGAATAAGATTCCAGCAAAACATCTATATGTCGAGAATTTGGTCCACCCTGGATCCCACATTGCAATCAGTCCACCTTGAGTGGCCCATCGAGTCCATGGCCACCATATGCCAAGTGGGAAACATCTTCCAAAAATATATAGATACTATGCTTTTTCAACTATTTTTTTTATGAACCTATGCTTAGTGGTTTTTCGTAATTAACAAAATCCTTTCAATTTGGTATGATATTTTGTTGAGACATATTTATGTTTTGATTTACCTATACACGTCTACTAAATATATTTTTTATTCACTTAATAAAAACTTAATAAAGTAATTTAATAAAATTAAAATTTAAATCACAATTTAGTAAAAGCCTCATCACTTAAAAAAAATTAAGTTTAAATTAATATTAAAAAAATTAAATTATAAAATACACAATTTAATAAAAAGCCCTTCGAAGCGTACACTACCCAAGTGAGCTTCTTGTCCACAACTATATTCAGGTTTATTCAACGTGAATTCTGACGTACCCTGATGGGAGAAAATTTGGTTGAAAGCTAGACAGGAAAATTCGTTGAAAGGTGCTTTACATGCGTAAGCATATTCGTAAGAATGAAATAAATTTAATAATCGATTAATACCCATAGATCTTATTCATGCCATAGATATAGTAAGTAGTTAACTTATTCTTATATTAATAGGATTAATAAAGCAAGAAAAAACGATTTGAAAATCATGATTATGTTATATATACTAATTAAAAGTATTGATTTTGATGATATATATTTTCTTAAATTAAATATTTTTTTTTAATTCTTATAAATAGTTAAAGTATTGATTTGAGAATATATATTCTTAAAATTAAATATTTTAATACTTAAATGAAAATAATAGTATATATTAAGATTTTTATTATATTAATTTTTTATGTGGTTAGATGTTAGGGTTTAATTTTAATCTTTTTATTTATGTAATAAGTCTAATGGGCCGAGGCCGAGTGATATCACAATTAGTTAGAGAGTAAATAAAGGCCACATTAATAATTGTAAGTGGTTGACCCATATTAGAGAAAAGGGACCACAGTTAGTTGTAAACGGGTCATAGTTAATAAATAAAGTCGTTAACCATGTTATGCAAGGGACCACTATTAGTTAGGGTTTTGGATGTCATTTGGCTATAAATAGTCTTAGTTAGTAAAGGAAATATCATCGAGTCTAATTTTAATTAAGGTCTGCTCTGTTGGAGGTTGCCCCCTCAAAGAGGCAAGTGGACATTGAATCTATTTCTGAATAATAAAATACTTGTTGCTTTTCTCATTTTATTATGTGTTCTGGGTTATATTTCTTCGCATTTCTGGTATTCTGGAATTTCTAGCGGGTCTAGAGTATAACAAGTGGTATCAGAGAACTTTCCAAGGCCGGTTGTACCTCCATTTTTCGCATATTTTTTTTAGGCTAGAGATGTGTTCCAGGGTCTTTAAACCACATGATCTATCATTGACTACATAAACTTGTGGATTTGGGAAGACATACACATAGGAACTACAAGGGGTGGTCATGCTTGTTTGACTCCCTGATAACCCTTGTGGATACCCCTTTGAGTAGTAGTGCATTAAAAAGAACCACGCATGAACTACACTTCCACGTACCCTTAGGTATATGGATTGCCCCCTTGGCTCACCTGAAACCTAGCTTTAGATAAGTTGTCGGTCGTCTTGCTACTATAGTACACTAAGAATAACACTCGGGGAGATTACTCGTGCGTACGATAGGGCGGTTGGGTAGTACAGCTAAGGTTACAGTCGATCCTCCTTAGTTAGCGCCCTGAAAGATCGGGTCGAGTACTATTGTTGGACCATTGTGTATATTGTGACCTGTAGCATCTGACACTCCTTTGTGACCATAGTTCCCTTTGCTATCTGAAGATATCCCACTACCTTATCTTCTAGATCAGATCTAACAGTTGGGGTTCTGCCGCCGTAGTGCAAATCAGATCCAACGATTGTGGTTCTCTCACTGCCATACAAATCAGATCCAACAATTGGGGTTTCATAGTGCCACTCAGACTCTTTGTGTAGTGAGGCTTGCTACTACTACAGGTTGGGTCCTATTTTCGTAGGAAATTAGGCATGATCAAGTTTTTCTAAATTCAACCATTGCAGTATTGATCAACGGGGAGTAAAACTACTCTGGAGTAAAAAAAATTGATAACATCCTGAGATGCTTGCAAGAGACTTAGCCTATAAGCTTCTGGACAATGAGTTGATTGCAATGATACCATTCACTTGTCAGCCTCAATTTTCCGGTGACCCCAATTTTTTTCCAAAGTGACTTCAACTGACCCCCACCAATAGATTCTTGAGCTTGCCTTCTTTCCAAGAAGACTACTCTTAAGTAATTGACCAGACTTTGTATATGGTAGGTACCAAATCTCAATTCATGGCCCATGAGAAGATTGAGAGCCTTGAAAAAAGGTTGGATGAGTTTTAGGGCACTATGGACCAAATTACATCTTAGCTTTCATAGTTCAACAATATGATGTAGAGGTCTCATCGAGAGGATCATAGTGTTGATGAACACCTCGAAGGAGAATCTATTCATCACATTCACTTCCACAGAAATCACCAACATTCCTACCCTCGGCCACCCAATCTGGACATGTACAAATTCGATGGCTCTAATCCGGTAGTATGGGTAGCACAAATGGAACAATATTTCTCCCCTAATGATATCTACGAAGATCAAACTAGACTATGTGTGGGAGCCCTTTACTTGGACCAAGAGAGATGGAAATGGTGGTAGTGGCACCTTAAATGTTATACCAGGAACATAACTTGGAAGATGTTCTCCAAATCCCTATGTGACCGCTATGACAAGGAATCTGATTTTTTGGGCTGTCTCACTAAGCTTCGATAGACAGGCACAATAAAAGACTACATTGTAGCCTTTGATACATTGGCCATCAGAACTGACGATCTAGGAGATGACTTCTACTTGGAGTATTTCATTAGTGGTCTCAAAGAAGCCATCCAATCCCATGTCCAGATGCACCACCTGGCTATGTGGATGGACGACTGCAAAAAGGTCGTCAAGGTGGAACTCACCTTAGCTGCCTAGTCCACTTGTTCAAATTTCGTAGCCAAGGGGTGTCCCACCTAGGCTCAGGGCCCTACCCAAACACTTAAGGTTCAAAAGGTGTCTCCAACATAAATGGATGAAGAAAATAAGGATTTTTCTACTACTATGATGACAAATACTCCTCGGGGCATAAATTTAAGGAACCAAAATTATTTCAAATTGATGCTACTAATAGCAGCTCATATGAGGAGGCCCCACCCCTTGGGGAGCCCGAGGACAAAGTTGAGGAAACCCAACCTGACAATGATCTCACAGCTATGCCAGATGAACCAGTTATCTCACTACATGGTTTGGCGAGAATTTCTTCGCCTCAAACACTCAAAATCTAAGGATTTCTTAAACATCAACCAGTAGTGGTATTGATTTATAGTGGCAACACTCACAACTTTATCCATAAGCGAGTCGCCGAATTTGTTCATTGTTTTGTGTAGGCAGTCTCTAATTTCCAAGTCCTTATCACTGATGGAGGGACCATGAAATGTGAAGGCTGTTGTGAAAATATTAAACTTCAGATGGGATACTACCACCGAAAGGCCCACATGTTTCCTATTGAAATGGGTGGTTGTGACATTGTCTTGGGTGCTGAATGGCTTCACACACTAGGCTCGATCACAATGGATTCCCAAGAGTTATAAATTAGCTTTAAGAAGAAAAACCACATGCATACATTACATGGACTCAAGGAAGGTACTCCTACTATCATCAACTCACATCTAATGGAATATCTTTAGAAAAAGGGCCATCACAAAGTCATTGCCCAATTTAATGCCATCCAGGCCATTGAATCCACTACTCCTCATATTCATCCAGAGATGCAACAGGTCTTAGACCACCACCAACACATATTTGATAAACTTAAGGAGCTTCCACCCTCTAGGGGTGAACATGATCATAACATCACTTTGGTCCCCAGGGCCCAGCCACATAATGTGCACCCATATTGATATTCGTTTGCCCAAAAAAATGAAATTGAAAAAATCATCAAGGAACTCCTCGAAGCCGGTGTTATTCGTCCCAACGTCAGTCCTTATTCATCACCAGTGGTCATGGTGCTAAAAAAAGATGGAGAATCGCACATGTGTCTGGACTCTCGGACCCTCAACAAGCTCACTGTCACAGACAAATTTCCTATTTCGATTGTTGATTATCTTCTTGATATACTACATGGTGCTCAATTCTTTACCAAGCTAGATCTTCGCTCTGGCTATGACTGAATAAGCATGAAGGAAGTAGACATTCCTAAGACTGCCTTCCAAAATCATGAAGGCCATTATGAATTCTTGGTCATGCCATTTGGTCTCTGTAATGCTCCATCCACATTTCAAAGCCTCATGAACCACCTGCTGAAACCATATCTCCGAAAATTTGCGCTCGTCTTCTTTGATGAAATTCTCATCTACAACCTAACTTGGGAAAAACATCTTCAGCATGTAGACCTGATCTTGCAACTTCTCCATAATGACAAATTATTTTCATATTGTCCAAGTTCTCTTCTGGCATGGAATAAGTCGAGTATTTGGGACACATTGTGGGTTGTGAAGGAGTGAGGGTTGATCCGAAAAAGATACAGGTAATGCAAGATTGGCCCCAACCAAAACCTTGAAGAGTTTGAGGGGATTCTTGGGTCTCACTGGCTACTATCGTAAATTTTTCCACAATTATGGTCGCATTGCTAGACCCCTCACTAATATTCTCAAGAAAAAATCATTTCTCTGGACTGATGCATCTCAGCAAGCACTCTTGGCTCTCAAACAGGCCATGTGCTCTACTCCCATATTGGCCCCACTAGACTTCACCAAATATTTTGTGATTGAATGTGATGCTTCTGGTACTGGTATTGGTGTTGTATTAATGCAGGAAGGTTGACCAATGGCCTTCACCAGCGAACAATTGAGTGGAAAACATCTGGGTCAATCTACCTATGAGAAAGAAATGATGGCCATCTTACATGCAGTAGGCACTAGGTGACCATACTTGTTGGGGAAACATTTCCAAATCTACACACACTATCAAAGCCTAAAATATTTTTTGGAGCAATGTCTATCATCACCACAGCAAAATAAATGGCTAGCCAAAATGCTGGGATATGATTATGAGATAATCTACAAGAAAGGGCGCGACAATGTAGTAGTGGAGGCTTCATCGTGCCAATTTGAGGATGAAAGCACCTCTTCCCATACCAAATTGGATTGAAGAGGCCAACAAGGAATGATTCGCACACCCCTTTGTCTCCCAACTTATTAATAACTTGAGAGAAGATCCTAATTCCTCACCTAACTACTCTCGGAAGGATGATATTCTTCGCTACAAGGATTGAGTAGTTATATCGTCAGCATCCACCCTCAAAACCTACATGTTGGAAGAATTGCACTCATCTCCAACTAAAGGGAATTCAGGGTTTCAAAAGACTTATGCTCGCGCTCGTCGTTCTTTCTTTTGGACTAGCATGAAATACTAAATTCTTAATTTTGTAGTTGAATGTGATGTGTGTCAATGCAACAAAGGAGAAACAATCAAGTTATTAGGAACCTTACAACCATTGCCACTCCCTACCTCTGTCTGGACGGATGTTTCCATGGATTTCATCACTGGTCTCCCAAAGTCAAGAAATAAATCTGTCATCATGGTGGTTGTGGATAGACTTTCTAAATATGCTCATTTTGGCGCTCTACCCCACCCATTTAGCCCCACTTTGGTGGCTTAAGCTTTCATGGACCAGATCTTCAAACTACATGGCATGCTGACTTCCATTATGTCTAATCGCAACCCCACTTTCACCAACAAATTTTGACAAGAACTTTTCAAGCTACAAGGCATGCAACTCAGACATATCTAAAGTGCTTCACTTCAGAAAAACAGAAAACAAAAATAAAAAATTTTAAAATGATATAAATAATTTCAAGACATTAATCATAAAATACAATAATATAACTTTGACAAATTAATTAAAAAAATAAAATTATTCCAAAATTTTAATACATAGATCAATCTTTTTATACCAACTTATTTAAATTTTAAGTAATTTTTAATAAAAAAAACTAGTCAAACAAAAATGTTAAAAAAACATTCAACTACATAATTCAAAACAGTTGGGAAAACAACTAATAATAGTTGTTTAGACTAAGTTTAATAATCCTTTATTAGAAATTTATTTTATTTATTTATGTTTAATATAAATTATTATAAATAATAATTTAATGAGTTTATACCTTTAAAAAATAATGAGAAAACATATGATTATTATATATTTATTTTGTAAATTCCTTTAATATCCAACTTAGAACAAATTATATGAAAAAATTAAATTAAAAATATATCTCAATTATATTTCATTAAAAACCTTTAGTTTTATTATATGAAAATAAAATTATTTAATTAAAAATAACATAAAATACGTCCTCATTTATAAATTTTTAAATTAAAAGGCATTACATTAACAATTTAATAATAGTCTTTCAAAAATATAAATTTGCATTAAAAAAAATTATGATACATAATTCTTAGATCCAATAAGGAGTGTATACGATGATTAATGTTTCTTTTGCTCCTAACAAAAACTACTATGGTTTACCTGATGATTAATGTTTCTTTTGCTCTTAATAAAGTCTACTATTGTTAGCAGACCATTCATTTTGTCTTCAAAACGATGAAGGAAGGAACATTTCTTTATTATATATTTATTATTTTTCTCTATAAATACACGTCATGCATGTCCTCCCAATAATGGAAAACGTCGAGGTAAGTGGACCACTATTCATCTTAGATATTCGTCGTTCTGACTTTGACACAACGACCCTTATATATAAAATTCCATATCTAACCTATACCTACTCTATATATTTTTGAATAAATTCAAAAAATATATATTTATTTAACCTATACCTGTGCCTGACAACAACATGTCTGTTGTCGAAGAAGAATGAAAACAATTGAGTATTAGTTTTACTTAAATAATGTATTTTTTAATGGATAGGATTGGATAAACTTTGGAAATAGCACCCACATGTTCTTAGTGAGATAAAAATTATATCTAATCGGCGGATTACATGCGTAGAGATTTTAATTTAAGATTAATATATAATAAAGTTATTAGAGCAGAATTATTATTAAATGTAAAGTGTTGTTTTATTTTCTTTGGGTAAGAGTTTGATAACTCATTGCTATTAATAATAAAAGATGGTATTTAAATTAAAAAAAATTATAGAAAGAAATTTAATATATCTATTTTAATTTTGAATTGAAAATAATTATAGTGTTTGTAGATTGTTTTAATTATGTATTATTGATTTATAAATAAAATATATTAATAAGAAAGATTTGAATTTAAGTAAATAAAATGATTTTTTTTTCTTAACAATTTTATATTTTAACATAATGAATATTGTGCAGCTCAAGGAGTAGAATCTCTTTATTTGTGAGTCTTGGCTCTTGCCAAAATTATAAGAAATTAGTATATTCGTTAAAGTCGAGGCATGTGGGACAATATTCGTGTTTAGCAATTCGTGGTGGTGAATCGGTCACAGATGTCCATGACTACCATAACTTCCACTAAAGGGTTGCCACTTGTCATAGTATTAACGATAGTAAAATGACGATTATCCTTATAATCACCTAAGGGAAATTGGGAATATTGACCCATCCTTTATGCATTTAATCACAAGCAAAAATTCTATGTAAATTTCAATTTGAAAATTTTATATTTATTTATATTTCTTGAGCTAGCATTAACACCAACTTTGGAGTTATAAGTTCAAATAACTTATAAGTTTCATTATTGAGTCTGGCATTAAAAGTGATGTTGTGAGTGTACATGAGGTTAAGATTGCCCACTCTAGCCTTTGAAGAGATGGTATGAGTGGGTATGGCATTAAAAGTGATGTTGTGAGTGTACATGAGGTTAAGATTGCCCACTCTAGTCTTTGAAGAGATGTTATGAGTGGGTATGAGTGGGCAAGAGATGTAAGATTTCCCAACTTCACCTTTCAAGGAGAGGAGAAGCTCCATCAAAAAGGCCTTGGAATTTTTTTTGTAATTTCTTTAAAGGGGTGCTTTGTGATACATTATTTCTTAATAAAGAAAAGTAGAATTTAGAAAATATGTTCAAATTTTGGATAGAAAATTTCAAACCGATGGTTTCTTTATTCTAAAATAGCTTAGAGTTTGGAGCTAGCTAGATAACTAAATCAAAGATAGAAAAAGATATTTACCCCTATTTATGATTTTCTTCATAGACCTATTCCCAAGGGCTTCTTTCAAGGCATGGAAGGCCTTGTTTCAATGCCACGTTAAGGTGGGAGTTTGTTTCTAAATCCACTACGCAAATATAGCATTGACATGATCCAGGATAACTTCTTTTTCAAAAGATATCCCATTACAAAAAAAAATTATTTAAGAACAACTCACATAAAAGTTTTGATGGCATTTGAATTTTCATAGAAGCCCAGAAAACTGAAACTGAAAATGACTATCAATACCCTCAAGATACATGGCCTTGTTTCAAAATTTAGGTTCGTAATTACTTATAAAAGTGAAAGACCTAATGAATTGATCTTCTTGATTATACTTAAACAATTTAATAAATTTTGAATACAAAATTCCCATGTGGGATCTCTTATGAAAAACATTATTAATAGCTTGTCCAAAACTTAAGTCTCTTAACTATTTATTTTAAAGTATAGTAATCCCTACATTCAAATCCATAACTAGTTAGGGTGAAAGTTTCTAGTGATTAGTGTAAGAGTTTATATGCATTATTATTATCAATCTAAGGTTACACTTAATTTGAGCATTTTATTATTTAGTATGTGGATAGGCATGTCTATTTTGGAATAGAGTTTCAAAAATTTTAATTCAATTATTCGTAATTATAAAAAGTATAATAGGGAAATTTTTAATTTAATTATTAATAATTACCATATATATGATAGGGATTGAACCTTCATCTAATATTTCAGAACATTCTTAATAGTATATAAATAAAAAATTGAGATTTAGATTTATTTATAAAGTAATTATGTCATTCTTACATTTTTAATTAAATTAATTAATTAAAACAAAAACGAAAAAACCTAAAATATATTATAAAATAAGCATTTTAAAAATGATTATAAATTAATTAATATTTATCCACATTTACCAATAATTTAATAACAAACAAACTCAAGTTCAAAAAAACAAACTCAAAGGAAGTCATTGATAAATGGATGCAGAGGTGGACAAAAGCAAGGACCTTGTGCCTTTATCATTGTTGTTTGATGGGAAGGGTTTCGTTCGACGTGCCGGTGGAAATATTTGAAAGAGGACAGATTTAATTTCCTTCAGTGTTTTTATTTCTCCATTTCCTTTTTTCCTTCCATTCCAATCAAGGAGGAGGAATCCTATAGGAGGACGCATTCTCTTCTCGCCTAAAGGAGTGACTAATGACGTTGAAAACACGCTTGGCCTCTTCCTTTCTCGTCTCCTTTCCCTGTGGCTTATGGAACCACATCATTCGGTCGGAGTACATCGTCACGCCGGTTGTTTGATTCCCTCTCACACTTCGCAACGCCACTATCGTCATGTTTCTAGATGCAAGAAGTAGTGAAATGATTCCATTTTTGCGTTTACGCTGATACGAAGGTGCCCCGTTGTACTTTCAAAGGCTGACGACCAGCAGAGTGCTATGGTAGTGAGGAATTTGTTGTGGAAACTCATTCATCAGATCTCATCATTTTACTTTGATGTAAAACCATGGTATTGTACCACTATCATCAACGTCAATTAACCCAACAATAGATGTAAGAAGACAATGCTTTCCTTTCCTTATTTCACTTCAAGTATTGTTTCTTTTGGGTGATAGTGTGTTAGGGAGTTGTCTACTGAGGCGGAGGAATTTCCCGGACGACCAAAAGTGGCCAGAATCCGGGCAAAAAAATTTCAAAAAAACTTGTAGATGCAGTGTTTGAATCATGTTTTTGATGGTGGAAATGGATTCAACACCATCAAAAACGTCTAAGACACCTAAAATTTTGAAGTTTAACAACTGTAATTTGGATTTACAAAAATTCTTGCCGAATTTTCTCTAAATATGACTAGAATTTCCATAACTTTCCGGGAGATTCCTCCAGCTAGTTAGACTACGGCGTGTGTTAGTAGTGGGTGATTATACACACACACACACACACACACACACACACACACACACACACACACACACACATATTAAGAGGAAAACTTATCATAATAGTTGTCAAATTACTAATGGAACATTGTTATTTAAGGAAAACCACACCAAGAATTTCTAAGGAACACCTTTTACAAGATTTTCTTAATCCCAAAGATTAGGTGTCAACATTCTCCCCCTTAATTTGAAAGGATGCTTGTGAGTCCAAGCATTATTCTGAATCTTTTAAACTTTTCTCTTCCAAGCACTTTGGCACGAAGATGTTTGCAATCTACTCATTTGTGCAACAATGGCATAGGTGAATAGTCTTGCCCTCAACACAATGTTGAATCAAATGACACTTTGCAATGATATACTTGGTTTGATAACGGTTTTTTTTTTTTGGGCAACTTTATTCCAGAAGCGTTATTAATCAAAAGAGTAGAATGCACTGGTTTCTCATGCAAATCTTCAAGAATCTTCCTGAGCCACACAATTTCCTTCATTGCTTTTGCAATTGCCACATATTCTGCCTCAGTTATTGCTACATTGCTTCTGGAATTTATTATTTGCGTGACTTCCAAGAGACATCTCCCGATCTAAGACGCATAACATAACCTGAAGTAGATACTACATGTTCTTTATCTCCATCAGAGTCTGAATTAGACTATCCAATCAAGCTGAAGTCATCCACCTATGTATACTTCAGTGAAAAGTCTTGAGTTCCCTTTAGGTACCTTAGAACTCTTTTTGCAATAGACCAATGACCCTCATAAGGCTTTTACATAAACTTAGAGAGGATTCCAACAACAAATGAAATGATTGGTCTAGTATTAGGTAGGTAGTTGAGACTTCTTACAAGCTGTATATACTTTGTTGCATCCTCAAATTCATTTCCTTTAGTGGATGCAAGCTCTAAATTTTGTTCCATTGGAGTGGTCAAACGATTGCACTCAACAATGTTAAATTTGTTAAAAAAATCTCCAATGTACTTCTTTTGAGATAGGAATATAAACTTCAGATGTTGGGTTACTTCAATACCAAGATAGTAGTGAACATATCCTAAATTTGTCATTTCAAAACCTTCAATTCATTCTTTATGGATGCAATGTACCTACACACACCACAAGATATACAACTATTTTGCAAACTTTCTTGGCAAACAAAGTTGAATCATCAAGATCATAGTGTTTGAAATTTAATTTTAGAAGATGCTCAGTCAATTTCTCGTATAAGGCTCATTATTCTTGTTTGAGGCCATACAAGGATTTGAAAAGCTTGCATACATTTTTTTCTTATCCCTTCGAGCAAATCCTTTGGTTGGAACATAAAAACATTCTCTTTCTGGTTTCTATTTAAGAAAGTAGTTTTTACATCCATTTTTGGACTTTCCAACCGTTTTGCGTTGCCAAGGCAAAGAGAGTCTAGATGGTAGCCCATTTTTCTATGGGGGCAAAAGTATCCTCATAATCAACACCTTACTTCTATGAAAAACCTTTTTCCATGAGCCTAGCTTTTTGCTTGTCAAGAGAGCCATTTGCTTTATACTTGTTCTTGAAGACCCACTTGCAGCTTGTCGGTTTGGTTCCCAATGGAGGATCAACCAACTTCCAGGTTCCATTCTTTATTAGAGCATCATATTATTTCTGCATCTCTTCTTTCCATTCATCATGAGAAGAAACTTCTTTGAAGGAAGTTAGTTTGAAATATGTAGACAAATTTAATTCACAATAACAATAATTATTCACGTCAATAGGTGAATTAGAATCGTTTACATCACCTCTATTCTGTCTAGCAAAACTTCTTGTCAAGTCTTTCCAACGTCATCGAGATGAACAGTTTCAAGTGTTTTTGTGAGTTATTTTGGAAGATCTTTTTCAGATGGCTCGAGTTGTTCAGTTGACTGAGATGATGCTGAATCAAGATTTAGCCTTCCAATTCTTTCAATCAAATCACTCATAGTGTATTCTTGATCAGTGGCTAGAGCTTTATGAGGGGGGGATTTCTTCAAAAAGAGATTCCACAGATGGATCCAAGATAGGGATCCCCCCTTCAAGATGTTGAATCTCATTATCAAATTTCTTAAAGGGTTTTGCATGCCTTAATCTATCCAAGAGATAAAGCTATTGCTCAACATTGTCAGTCTTGGAATATTCAAGAAAAATTACATCTCTAGATATTATAAACTTCTTATTTTCTTCATCATGGAGATGATATGATTTGGAGGTATATGAGAACCCCAGGAAGATACATTTTTGGCTCATTGCAACGATTTTGTTTCTCTGTTCTTTAGGTATCAAGGCATAATAGGTGGAACCAAAAACCTTGAGATGCCTCATTAAAGGAATGTGGCCATACCACATTTCATAGGGAGTCCTGTTTTTTAGAGCGTGAGATGGAAATCTAATCTTAATATACACTGCACATAGAACTGCATCAACCTAGAGTGTCAACTTTACATTTTTTTAAATTATAATTGAACGTACCATATTTAATATTGTCTCGTTCATTCTTTCAGCTACACCATTATGTTAAGGATTATGCGCCACTATTGTTTGATTCTTGATCCCATGTTGGTGAAGGTAGTTTTCAAATTAATTTGACGTATATTATTTTCTATTATTAGTGAATAGAGCCACTATGAGATTGTGTATTGTTTTCAATCCATGCAAGAAAGTTTTTGGAAGTTTCAAAAGCTTCATATTTGTTCTTCAATTACTCAACGTATTCTGGTATAGTCATCAATAAAAGTCATCATGTAGTTATTACTATTTGCAGAAGGAACATGCATTGGGCCACACAAGCTAGAATGAGTCATTTCAAGATTTTTATGTGCTCTATAATGAGAATCATGAAAAGGTTGTTTGTTGTGCTTTCCTAAGATATAAGAATCACATCTCTTAAGCTTCCTAGGAATGGTTGGAAAACCAACAACACCATTTCTTTTCAATAAGCACAGACTCTCGTAGTTTAGATATCCAAATCTAGCATGGAGTAAGAGACTAGATAGTATTGTACCTTTGTCAAATTGAAAATTGTACACAATTTTTTGTACACGAGCAGAGGTTCCTTGCAGCTTCAGAAGTCTTTCTTCTTCTATCCTAGTCATGACAAGTGAGTTGTCTGATGCTTTTCTGACCTCAACCTTGACATCAAACATATGGATGGAGTGTCCTTACTGGTGGATGTGAATAAAGGACACCAATTTTCTTTGCAACTATGGGATGTAGAACATCATGTAGAATAAAGTATGGGGGACCAGATAGTTTGAGCCTGATGATGCCAAGTCCTGATGCCTTGATATTTTACTTTTCTACAAAGTAGACTCCTCCATCAACATTATCAGTGAATTCTTCAAAGGAATCTCTTCTAAAAATCATGTGGCAAGTTGCTCTTGACTCAAGCAACCATGCATCTTTCCATGAAGCAAGTGAAGCATTAAAAAGGTCTTTAGTTACTCCAATATTGCAATGTGGCACAATATAATGAGCGGATCTAGATGCTTTACCTTTCCCTTGATCAAATGATTTTCTTTCTCTTCATCTCTTTCTGGTCTGATCTTGTCTTAAGAGAGATTAGATGTGGAAGCATCATGTCCATTTTTGTTAGAATGAATACAATGAAGATTATGTTTTCCTCCTTGATAATCACTGCCCCCCTTGCCTTTATTCTTCTTCTTTACATGTCCTCTTCAGCCACCTCTTCCTTTAGAATTATCTTGTGCCTGATTCTTGTCTTCTTGTGCAAGGCACACAACTTCTTCATAAAACTGAGCAATTGTCTTCTTCTTCCCAAAATCTTTCTCTCTTTCAACAAACTTCTACACAAGAGAGTCAAAGGAAATCTCCTTAAGTTTTCCACTACCTTATAATGACTCAAGATAATGAGAATAAGTGGGATACAGTTCCTTTTTGAAGCTTGTAAGAAGAAAATCCATTTTAACATTGTTAGCTTCTATATCATGCATATTGACACTTATTCTAGAGGCTAAGTCAAGGGGATCATCGTCTTTCAATTCTAAATTGACATTTTGATCATAAATTGGACAACTTCAATCTTAGAGTGAGTCATATAAATCTTTCAAGTTCTTTAAGGATTCAAAGGTATTTGTAAATGACGTAATATGAAGACTCACATCTTCATTCACTGATGCTGCAATCAAGGTATAGGCCTTGCTATTTTTTTAATCCCTTATGGCAAGATCCTTGTCTAAAGTGGGTTTTCAAGAGGATTTTCAGCTTCCCCTTCACAAACTCCTTTCCACAAATCATTAAAAATCATGTATGCTTTATCTTCCTGGACCATTCATGGTAGTTCTCTTTGCTAAAGAGAACTACTCCAACTATGGAGATGAGCGAATGCATCATAAAATTCATACAACTTTGTCCCCAAAAATTAATAAAAAAAGACCCTTAAGAAATAATGCTCGGATTATCAAGTTTGACTTCAAATTCTCTGGCATGAATTATACAATAAAGAAATAATTCTCATTTTAACAAGTGAAAATAAACCAAAGCAACTATTCAAAATTGTGTCATGTATCAATTCATCACCAAACCATATATTTATATATGAACCAATCAACTCATAAACTAAATAAATTATATATAGAGATAAATATAACATTTTAATCCATTCACAGACTATAATGGTATGCAAACCCCACATATATATATATTTACTCAATTCATGCACCAAATATTTGATATACAGTCTTCAACGCAAAGAATCACATTGAAATGAAACATATGACCCATAGACTCCAACCGTTTCATGCACACAGCATCATATGATGCTACCATATACAACGTTCAACAAATTAGTCGAAGGTTCCAACAAAAGAAGTCGAAGGTTCGAAATATATTAGAACAACGCTCTAATCAAAGGTTCTAAAAGTTGTGTTTGCACCATTCCACACAAAGCACACTACGCCAATGTATAATCTCAATGTGCAGAGTTTAAAGGCATCATTCAACACTTTAACGGATTGGCTATGACAGGTTTATATGCATAATGCAGTGGGACAGAGGATTGCATACATTCATCAAACAAAAGATTGTATGCATGCAAAGGACAAAGCATGGAAAACGGCATCAGTTACACAATAGGAAACTAAAATGGGAGCTTGTAGCTCTGATAACATGTTACTCTTAAGTTTGAGTAACTCCACGAATTGTATTTTGTAGGAAGAGAAATCATGAATATATAAAATTAAAGGGAGATTATTCTAATTCTTATTCCAATGTCCATTCGTTTTTTTTTTTTTAATTTTTAATTTATAAGAATTTCCTAATTCCTAATCACAAAAGTTAGGTGTCAATAAAAGCAATGAAAATATAGGAAGAAAAAACTATTGTTTGTGTTAGATTGCATGACAAACATGACAAAGAAAACCTCAATAAATTGACTCTCACAATAATTATTTTGTTTGCTCAAATCCTTGGATTTGGGTTTTGTTTCCGCATACATCCACTTCTCGAGATAAGTAATAATTTACGTTACCACCATTTCATACGAACATCAAATGCATATTGCAAACAGAGAATGGATTACTGAATTATGTTTGTAAATGAGATGTTTTTTTAACACTTATGTATTCATTTTCAATGGCCAGAAGCATTCTGCTTGAGTGTTTTCTTGCAAATCTAATTGTACAGTGCAGTATTTCACTGTCATGACGAGGCCAAGTAGTAAGCATTGTAATCACATTTGAACGAAGTTATGTTTATTTATAATGAATTTTAGTTAAAATGAATAGACAATGAAACCCACAACCAACTGTGTGGCTCATTCAACCCATGCTTTAAAATTTGGATGTACAAACTAGTAATTGTAACTATAGTGTTGCCTAGCCCTTATCATATTCTAGGAAAGTTCTAGGAAAGCAAAAGAATATTATAGGGAAAAAATGAGATGTTGCAATCTTGCTTATTTCTATGATATTTTAACAAAATGTCATTTTAACACTTATGTATTCATTTCAATGGCCAGAAGCATTCTGCTTGAGTGTTTGCTTGCAAATTTAATTGTACAGTGCAGTATTTCACTATCATGACAAGGCCAAGTAGTAAGCATTGTAACTACATTTGAACGAAGTTATGTTCATTTATAATGAATTTTAGTTAAAATGAATAGACAATGAAACCCACAACCAACAGTGTGGCTCATTCAACCCATGCTTTAAAATTTGGATGTACAAACTAGTAATTGTAACTATAGTGTTGCCTAGCCCTTATCTAGAAAAGTTCTAGGAAAGCAAAAGAACATTATAGGGAAAAAAATGAGATGTTGCAATCTTGCTTATTTCTATGATATTTTAACAAAATATCATAATAATATTTTATTTTATTTTCATTTAAACGTTTAAGAAATAAATAACATTTTTTATTAAGAAAATCATTTTAT